>JAQNDB010004103.1:0-25546 GCA_029204045.2 Tillandsia leiboldiana | reverse complement strand
TTTTCTGTAATTTAGCCTTATTTTTTTTATTTTAAAAATCTATTTTTACCTATTTTGAAAATATCAGAAAATATTTTCGAAATTCTGTGTTAATAAAGAGGTGAAATAACCATATTACCCTTGTTACTCATAAAGAAAAAAAAAATTAATTTTAATATTATTTCTATCATTTCAAGAATATTTTCGTATAAATTATTAAAAAAATTAATGGAATATTGACGGACCTGACGGAGGGGGGCCAAATAATCACTTGAATTTTTGATGGGATAATATTATAAAATATTATATTTTTGAAAGTCAAGGGAGAAAGAAAGTGAAAAGGCGGGTATTTACAGAGGTGCTTTATGTAATTTAGCATTATTTCTACATCTGTTCTTTAAATAAAATTAACGATTATTTTATAAAGGTACTGTAAACATATCGAATAGCAGATATATTCGTTTCAACTTTTTCTATTTATCCCTTCAAAAGTCCAAAGTGTTCATATATGTTTTCCTACCGTCAATATCCGTTAGAAAAATATAGTTAACCATATTTAAATATTTAATATTAATCAGTGAATGAGCTAAATTATATTTTTATCCTTTCAGATAATATACTTAACTATAGATATATTTTTTTAACCGTTGAGACTTTTGGAGAGACCTATTTGTAAGGGCAAAATTAATATTTTAGTTATATTTTGTTAAAAAATAAACAGTAAGTTAAATTTTAAACTCCTTGAAAATAAAGTCAATATATTGAAACAATTAGAAATTTAATTTTTAATATTTTCGGTGGTCTAGATCATATTTAACAATAAGATCGTCGATTTAAAACCTCAATCATCGAAAACAATAGATGACAACGAAAAACCCGTTTGCTACTGATAGCATTCCAACTCAACTCAACATTTTGATCGATAATTATATATATATATATAGTTTACAAATACTATTCAATATTTAATTTTTTTATATCTAATGTAGGTTGCAGTGTATCAGGCAATGTCTTAGCCATTTATATGGCAAGGCCTCAGGGCTTCAAATACAAAGTGGGCAATATATGTTCATAAATTGCGCTGCGGTGTCTCCATTGAATGGTAACTAAATGTCTACTTCCGTTGTTTAATTCATTCGTAAATTATATTTTTTTTGTAGGCTAAATTATAGAAAATTTTTCTGAAATATTCCGTTTGTTCACTTGTCCCCCTGTCTTTTAAAAGCCTATATTTTGCCCCCTCGTAATTAACGAATTGTCTTAGGAGGCAACGGCGAGGAGGTAAATTGACGAATATACCATTATCTTATATTGGAGAGATAATGGATTTTAGCTTATTTTCTGCCATTTTTTAAGGGTATTTTGGGTATATAATAATATTTTTAAAAAATTGATGGTTCACTCACGGAATGGTGACGGCGGAGGAATAAATGCATATTTCGGTAATTATGAGGGGGGTGTAAAATATAGTCTTTAAAAAAATGGAATATTATATGAAGATTTTTTGTAATTTAGCCATTTTTGTAATACTATTTTTTTCAAACGTGGTAATTGGCTTTGCCACCCTTATGGCGAAGCAACCTACGGAAGAAGAGAGATAGAAAAAATAACAAAAAATTAACTGCGGTAATAAATTAACTGCGGTAATTTTTTTTCCCGTAATTATTTGTTATATGTGCAAATTATAGTAAAAATAAATCAAAAAATACGATAACTGCAGTTTCAAAACTCCTGAATTAATTCTTATCAATCAAACAATACTGAAAAATAATTTTTACTTGAATTTTAGTTCAATTGAAAGTCATTTTTCTGCATGATGCTCCTTTTCCTTCCATTACATGATTCAAGTATGATAACAACAATTTGAAAAAAAAAAAAAAACAATTGAAAAAGCTAATATACGGAAAACCCTCACATTAAATATTGATTTTTCAATTTTCTCTCTCACTTTCGAAAATTTATATTTTACTCATTTAAAATTTCAAGTTAATTCATTTAGCCACCTTCCGTCAAAGTTTCTGTAGTGGCCCAGGTTTCCGTTCTGTTTTTCCCATGAATCCCGGGTGTGAAACACCTATTATTGGTGTATTAGGTCCACAGTGCATCAAAGGATGCTACGGATGGACACTGTGTGGTATTTACTGTTGGTTTGACCTTCGAAGGTAATTGCCGAATTTTATAGAAAGATTTGGGCCAAGCGGAGGCCGTATTTGGATTCAGCGCGGAAAAACGCTTGAAAACGGCTTTTTATTTGTTGAAAACGGAGTCCGGATGCCCAAAAACGGACCCCGGAAGTTTTCTGTGAAAAATGGTGCATGGGGGGACCTGTGGACCGGCCAGGGACACGTGGCGGCTTCTCATTGGGCCGGCGCACGCCCCCGGTCCACGGAAAGGGCGGCCGGTGCATGGTGGACCGGCGGGCCACGTGGCGGCACGCAGTTGGGCCGGTGCAAGGCGCGCGGCGCACGGGAGGGTGCGCGGGCAGCGCGGGCAGGCCGGGCAGGCGCGGAGGGGGCGCGGTGCACGGTGGACCGGGGCGCGCCACGTGGCGGCCCCGGGTTGGCTGGTCCATGTGCGCGTGGCGCACGCGGCGCCACGCGGCGGCGGCCGTACGCGCACATGGGCGCACGTGGGCGCACGTGGCGCACGTGGCGGCGGCGCCCGCCGACAGCCGTGTCGGGCGGGGCCACGTGTCGCCACGCCGTTGGCTGGCGCACCCCCCCCTGCCGCCAATCACGGGGGACACGTGGCGCTTCCCGTTGGGCCCGCACGGCTGCCGCCTGTTTGGCGGACACGTGGCGGGCCGTGGGCCGGGTCGGACGGCCGGTTGGACGGGAAGGGATCCCGTGCGCGGGCGGGCTGGGCCGGGCCGCACTGTGCGCGCCCGGAAACCCCTGGGCCGGGCCGCACTGTAGCCGCCCGAATCGCGGGCCGGGCTGCACTGTTCACGCCCGAAAGTGGGCCTGGGCACTGTAGCCGCCCGAAAGTGGGGACACAGAGGTCTTTTCCCAAAGATTTTTTGGGCCTATAAATAGCCCTTCCCCTCCCTTCTTTTTCTCTGTTTTTCTGAGAGAAAGAGAGAGAATCAGAGAGAGGTCATTGAAGAGAAGTTTTTCATCTTCTTATTTTCTACCTCGTGGTGCGTTCCCAGATTTTCTGGAAGTTCGACAGCGGCGATCCGGATTTTACAGTGTGCCTCGTTTTTCCCCAATCTTGGCCCGTTATCGTCGCATTTCAGTCCGAGGAGTCCCCTGCGCAGTACAGGAGTCCTCTTTCGACGATTTCTTCGCCGTGTGTTCCTAAGAGGTAGGCTTCGTTTTCCTGTTGGTGGTTTCTTTGGATTCCGATTCCTTGGCACGATTCCCGAGGTGTTTTGACCCCCTCTTTTGCTGTTTGGGTTTTGGACAGCGGCGACTTCGACGAATTGTTTCTCCGCGTAGGAATATCAGATCGAGGCGATTCAAGAGTCGATTTTGGGCTACTTTTCGCGAGGAACGCAACCGTGATTTTTCTGGGATTTTTGGAGCTCGGAACAGAGGTGAAATTCCTCGTTTTGCGTGCTGATTATAAAAACAGCAAATCTGTTTTGAGACTTGTAGTTTTTACACCGTGTACACTTATGTGATGTTGTAGGATACTGTTTCAGCTGACGGTGTGCATAGAGGACAGCGGGTATTTCTTGGGGTATTGTGCACGCTTTTCGAGGTGGGTGGTTGTTGCTTACCTCACTTCTGACTATCTCACTAGGAGTATTAGAGACTCCCGACTTTAAATTGATAATCGGTACTTTTAATCATAAAATGCATAAGTAAACCCCACAAATAATATAATAGCTCATTTATAATAAACTGGGACACTGTTGCTGGACATATGCTGTAACCTATCAGCGCATGCAATAGTCTTATCATATAACCATTTTTCTAAATAAATACCAATACTTTCCTTCTGTTTTTAAATGCGAACCTTTGCATGCTTGTTTGGACATCTAAATGGACTACTATTTATTGCTACACTATCTTTGGGACTTGACTTAGGAGAAACCATGTTTCACTATTCTCCTTCGCATTTGGATATATGTTGCTCGGTTTGAGCAGGGTTTGGGATAGTGTAGTTGAGGCTTGAGTCTGGGACAGGTTTGACTCGATTATATATATTGTGGGGCATTGTGGTAACCGCGGACATGAGGCGGTTAGCCAGATATTGTTTATGATATCAGATTGTGGACTTATAGGGTGTTGCGGCGACCGCGGACATTAGGCGGTTGACCGGATGTTCACTTATGCATCAGATTGGGTTTCAGATTTTCCTAGTGGATGGTGTTTCCCACTTGTTGATTACTATTGCGTCTGATTGGGGATCAGGGTTACTTTAGTGGATGGATATTTCCCACTTTGATCATAGTCATGATCCAGTCCTGCTATTGTGAGACATTGGTTACAGAGATGCTTGATACAGAGGTACTTTACTCGTGTGGGTCGCTCCCCTCGAGTGCCACTCCGGAGTAGGCTTTACACCGTGCCGAGCGCCGGGCACCTTGATGAGTTGCGAGTGACGACAGAGCAGGCAGTGCCAGTATTTCCTGGCCCTTTGATTGGGTTTCTTTGGGCAGTTAGCTTTATAGTTGCATATTTACAGTTATCTTTTGGCACTGCATTTAGAGGCTTAGTAGTGGTAGTTTCCTTTTTCAGCAGTCTTTATTGCATACCACTGTTCTTCCCTTTTCGCCTCTTATAGTCCTAGTGGGTGTGTCAGTGTTTGAGGTTTTACCCACTAGGGGAGGCTACTGGTTTATCTAGTAGTTCTCACCCCCATTGTTGTTTTCTGTCCTTTCCCCCTGTGTTTTGCAGAGTCGTCTGCGGGAGCTGCTGGGCCTTCAGCGGCAGATCGAGGTAAGAGGATTGCGGACTAGCTAGATCATCTACCCCGACTGTGAGAGTAGCTGGACTTTTATTGTACCCCTTTTGTATCTCAGACTATATTAGTTTACTTTTGGGACTGGCTTTAGCCAGCTGGTTGTATATTCATGGTAAGCTGGGAGTTTATTGTACTTTATTTCAGCTTGTATCTTATTTTCAGTCTGAGATTACTTTTAGTTCTATTAGTTCAGCTCTGTTTACGCTCTTTTATTGTATATTATCTATCTGAGCAGGTTACCAGCGCTTCGTGTACATGGAAAATTCCGTGTGCACGGCGGATCTGTTGGCGGGCCCGGGTTCGGGTTCACACCCGGGGCGTGACAGATTAAGTTGGTATCAGAGCTTAGGGATAGGTCAGTTGGGACTTAGGAAACCCTAGGCTTTTGGCAGACCCTAGGATGATAGGACGCGAGAGGCGTAACACTTCGCGAAAGTCGTTGATTTATTTATTGGACTCTTCCAGTGAGTGAAGAGGGATCGACATACCCAATTTCTGGTGACCGTTATGTTGGCTGCAGACAACATAAAGTCACAGAAATTGGGGGATGTCTTTGACTTTCGCTAGATTGGGTCGTGTGGGGTTATGTTACTTATTCGTGATTTCTTGTGGCAGGATGCCTCCCCGACGTCGGATCCCTACTCGGGGTGTCCCGTTACCCCCTGATGAGCCAGGGCAGCCTACACCCCCCGAGCTTACTGAGTTGAGGGCCTTGGTGGCCCAATTGGCGGAGGGTCAGCGCCGCCAGGAGCAGAGGTTTGAGCAGCTCCTTGCCCAGAGAGAGGCACCATCCCCAGCTATTCCTGAGGCCCTTGTGCCTCCTGTTGCACCTTTTGTGCCGTCAGCGCCATCTTCGAGTAGCGGGGCTCCTGGAGCTATTCAGCCTTTGACTGCGGAGGAGGAGCAGGATATCGCTAACAAACTCTCCAAGTTTGTTCAGCGGGGACCCCCTAGATTCTCAGGGCGGGATGCGCAGCCCTGGGCTGTTGGGAGATGGCTTTCTGCGATGGAGAAGCTTTTTCGGGACTTCTTCATCGACCCGAGGTATCGAGTGCACATGGCGGTGCACTGTTTGGACGGAGATGCTGATTTTTGGTGGCAGCGGGTAGAGCCCCTGGAGTTCCGGATTACTCGGCAGCTGCCTTGGGAGGAGTTCCGACGGATGGTGCTGGACACCTATTTTTCAACCAGTGTGAAGAAGAAGTTGGAGGACGACTTGAAGAACCTGCAACAGGGCGATCGATCGGCTCATGCCTATTTCCAGGAGTTCACGGAGTTGCTGAACTGTGTGCCCTTCGTCGCTCGTGACGGTCCGCACCAGGTTGAGTTGTTCGAGGGAGGCCTCCGTCCAGAGATTTATACACTGGTGCATGCTCAGCGATTTCAGACTCTGGAGGCAGCCGCAGAGCATGCACAGTGGGTGGAGAGAGGTGATCAGGTGGTGGCCAGACAGAGGGCCGCGGTCGCTCAGAGCTCCGACAGAAAGCGACCAGCCCAGGAGGGGGGACAGGCCAGTACTTGGAGGCCGCCCCGACCGCCACCGCCTCAGTTCCCAGGCCGTGGGCGTTCGGAGCGGCGAGGGCCTAGTGGGTCCCAGAGGCCCCCGCAGCAGCAGCAGCAGCAGCATCAGAGATCGCAGTCGTCGCAGCGCGGGTCTCAGCGGCAGCCACAGCGACAGCGACAGTCTCAGCAGCAGCAGTCCCGACAGTCACGGGCTCCCAGCAGTTGTATCTTCTGTGGAGGTCCGCACTTCCCCGGCACTTGCGACCAGCGGTGGGGTCGCTGCTACGGATGTGGACAGCCAGGGCACATTCGAGCTGCGTGCCCCTTTTCGACTTCAGCCGCTCCTTCTTCAGCATCTGCCCCAGCATCATCGCAGCAGCGGTCGACGGCTCAGCGGCCTTTTGCTCTAGCAAGCAAGCCATCTTCTTCCCATCCCACCGATTATCGCCCTCCAGCTCAGAGTGGGCGAGTGTATGCTGCACAGGTAGAGGATTCTTCAGCAGCGGACCATATGGTGGCAGGTATCACCTTACTCTCTGGCATTAGGACACGTACCTTATTTGATACTGGAGCATCGCATTCTGTCATTAGTAGATCAGTTGCATCATTACATGGGTTAGAGGTAGGACTTTTGCCACGTGCACGAGAGGTTCAAATTCCCGATCACACTTTGCACGTGGAGGAGTGTTGTTGGTCCTGCCCGATGCAGATCGAGTCCTGAATTATGCCAGCAGACCTGTTGGTCTTGAGACAGCTGAGGGACTTTGATGTGATTCTTGGGATGGACTGGCTGGCTCGGTATTTCGCGACTATTGATTGTGCCGCGAGGACTGTCACTTTTAGAGAGCCAGGTCAGGAGATGTTTGTATATCGGGGATGTCAGAGTGCTTTCTTTGCCTCTATGGTTTCGACTTCCCGAGCGAGGCGGATGATTCGTCGTGGATGTGTAGCCTTTTTGGCTAGTGTTGTTGAGGGGCCTACGACGGCACCGGGACTCGGGGATATTCCTATTGCCCGCGAGTTTCCGGATGTTTTTCCACCTGAGATGACTCGTATGCCGCCAGACAGAGAGATTGAGTTTGTGATTGACGTAGTTCCAGGAACTGCGCCAATCTCTAAGGCTCCTTATCGGATGGCACCGGCTGAGCTGCGAGAGCTTAAAGCACAGCTGCAAGATCTGATGGATAAGGGCTTTATTAGACCAAGTGTGTCGCCTTGGGGAGCGTCGGTGCTATTCGTGAAAAAGAAGGATGGGTCACTTCGGTTGTGTGTGGACTATAGGGAATTGAACAAAGTGACCATTAAGAACAAGTACCCTTTGCCGCGCATCGATGATCTCTTTGATCAGCTGCAAGGGTCTTGTGTATTTTCCAAAATTGATCTACAGTCTGGTTACCACCAACTGAAGGTGAAGGCCGAGGATATTCCTAAGACTGCTTTCAGATCACGGTTCGGGCATTATGAGTTTACAGTTATGCCGTTTGGATTGACTAATGCCCCTGTCGCCTTTATGGACTTGATGAACAGGATATTTCGGCCCTTTCTGGATCGTTTTGTGGTGGTGTTCATTGATGATATCCTTATTTACTCCCTAAGCGAGGCCGAGCACGAGGAGCACTTGAGGACTGTGCTACAACTTCTACGAGATAAGAAGTTGTATGCCAAGCTGTCAAAGTGCGAGTTTTGGCTTCGGGAGGTAGCTTTCTTGGGCCATGTGATTTCCGCCGCCGGTGTAGCAGTAGACCCGGCGAAGATTGAGGCAGTTCGAGATTGGCCCCGACCGACGACTGTATCTGAGGTGCGCAGCTTCATGGGGTTAGCTGGTTATTATCGTCGGTTCGTGGAAGGCTTTGCGAAGCTTTCCACACCTCTCACTCGGTTGACGCGTAAAGGAGTTAAGTTTATCTGGAGTGAGGACTGCCAGAGGAGCTTTGAGGAGCTAAAGGATAGATTGATGACCGCTCCTATCCTTTCCCTCCCTGTTATGGGGAAAGGATATGTGATCTACAGTGATGCATCGCACAGTGGATTTGGATGTGTGCTGATGCAGGAAGGGAGGGTAATTGCTTATGCATCGAGACAGCTTAAGGATTACGAGAAGAATTACCCTACCCATGACTTGGAACTTGCTGCCGTGGTGTTTGCACTGAAGCTTTGGCGCCATTACTTATATGGGGAGCACTGTGAGATCTACACCGACCACAAGAGCCTAAAGTACCTGTTCACGCAGAAGGAACTGAATTTGAGGCAGCGCAGATGGTTAGAGTGATTGAAGGATTACGATGTGGATATCCTTTACCATCCAGGAAAGGCCAACGTGGTTGCAGATGCCTTGAGTAGGAGAGCGGTGCAGAGTTTGTCCATGTTGATTACAAATCAAGCGCCACTGTTAGAGGAGTTGAGACGGCTCGAGATAGAGGTTGTATCCCCTGGGGTTTCTGCTAGACTGATGTCTTTGGTCGTGCAGCCCACTCTACTGGAGAGGATCCGAGAGAAACAGAGTGAGGACCCCTATTTGACCAGGATTAGAGATCAGATTTCGAGTGATCGATCAGGGGATTTTACAATGGATGCTGCGGGAGTACTGAGGTACAGGGACCGAGCATGTGTGCCAGTGGATGCTGAGATCAGAGAGCAGATATTGAGAGAGGCCCATTATACACCTTATACCCTTCATCCTGGGGGACTAAGATGTATAAGGACCTCAAGGCACACTTCTGGTGGAATGGCATGAAAAGGGATATTGGGAGGTTTGTGTCTCAGTGTTTAACTTGTCAGCAGGTAAAAGCTGAGCATCGAGTGCCAGCTGGCAAGCTATAGAGTCTCCCAATTCCCGAGTGGAAATGGGACCACATTACGATGGATTTTGTGGTCGGATTGCCGAGGGCACAGGGAGGTGCAGATGCTATCTGGGTAATTGTGGATCGACTTACCAAGTCAGCGCACTTTTTGCCTATGCAGACTACTTGGCCACTCGAACGACTAGCCCAGTTATACTTGGATGAGATAGTGAGGTTACATGGGGTGCCAGCTTCCATAGTGACAGATAGATTTTGGTGGTGGATGGATTCGACACTTATCACTGGCTGAGTTTGCGTACAACAACAGCTTTCAAGCGAGCATCCAAATGGCTCCGTTTGAAGCGTTGTACGAATGCAAATGTCGATCACCGCTATATTGGAGTGATGTGGGGGGGAGAAGGACTCTGGGACCAGATTTGTTGCTAGAGGCAGAAGAAAAGGTCAGAGTGAGCCGACAGCACCTTCAGATCGCTCAGAGTCGACAGAGGAGCTATGCTGATGTTCGGCGACGAGACTTAGAGTTTCAGGTGGGAGATCATGTATTTCTGAAAGTCTCGCCGTCCAAAGGGATAAGGAGGTTTGGCATTCGCGGGAAACTCAGTCCCCGATACATTGGACCCTTTGAGGTATTGGAGCGTATCGGGCCAGTTGCTTACCGACTTGCACTTCCCCCGAGACTTGCTGGTGTCCATGCTGTGTTCCATGTTTCTACTCTGAGGAGGTACGTCTTCGACCCATCGCACGTCATCGACTTCACGCCACTTGAGATCAGCGAGGATTTGAGGTACGAGGAGCGCCCACTGCGGATTCTGGATCGAGATGTGCGAGAATTGTGCAGTCGGGCCATTCCCTATGTGAAGGTCCTTTGGAGCTATCATGACGAGCGCGAGGCTACTTGGGAGCTGGAGTCAGAGATGTTGGACGCCTACCCCTACCTGTTCGAGGCTCAGGATTGAGGTATGATTTTCATTTCGAGGACAAAACTTTTGTTAGTGGGGGAGGATGTAGTGGCCCAGGTTTCCGTTCTGTTTTTCCCGTGAATCCTGGGTGTGAAACACCTATTATTGGTGTATTAGGTCCACAGTGCATCAAAGGGATGCTACGGATGGACACAGTATGGTATTTACTGTTGGTTTGACCTTCGAAGGTAATTGCCGAATTTTATAGAAAGATTTGGGCCAATCGGAGGCCGTATTTGGATTCAGCGCGGAAAAACGCTTGAAAACGGCTTTTTATTTGTTGAAAACGGAGTCCGGATGCCCAAAAACGGACCCCCGGAAGTTTTCTGTGAAAAATGGTGCATGGGGGGACCTGTGGACCGGCCAGGGACACGTGGCGGCTCCTCATTGGGCCGGCGCACGCCCCCGGTCCACGGAAAGGGCCGCCGGTGCATGGTGGACCGGCGGGCCACGTGGCGGCACGCGGTTGGGCCGGTGCAAGGCGCGCGGCGCACGGGAGGGTGCGCGGGCAGCGCGGGCAGGCCGGGCAGGCGCGGAGGGGGCGCGGTGCACGGTGGACCGGGGCGCGCCATGTGGCGGCCCCGGGTTGGCTGGTCCATGTGCGCGTGGCGCACGCGGCGCCACGCGGCGGCGGCCGTACGCGCACATGGGCGCACGTGGGCACACGTGGTGGCGGCGCCCGCCGACAGCCGTGTCGGGCGGGGCCACGTGTCGCCACGCCGTTGGCTGGCGCACCCACCCTGCCGCCAATCACGGGGGACACGTAGCGCTTCCCCGTTGGGCCCGCACGGCTGCCGCTTGTTTGGCGGACACGTGGCGGGCCGTGGGCCGGGTCGGACGGCCGGTTGGACGGGAAGGGATCCCGTGCGCGGGCGGGCTGGGCCGGGCCGCACTGTGCGCGCCCGGAAACCCCTGGGCCGGGCCGCACTGTAGCCGCCCGAAACGCGGGCCGGGCTGCACTGTTCACGCCCGAAAGTGGGCCTGGGTATTGTAGCCGCACGAAAGTGGGGACACAGAGGTCTTTTCCCCAAAAGATTTTTTGGGCCTATAAATAGCCCTTCCCCTCCCTTCTTTTTCTCGGTTTTCTGAGAGAAAGAGAGAGAATCGGAGAGAGGTCATTGAAGAGAAGTTGTTCCTCACTGATTTTTCTACCTCGTGGTGCGTTCCCAGATTTTCTGGAAGTTCGACAGCGGCGATCCGGATTTTACTGTGTGCCTCGTTTTTCCCCAATCTTGGCCCGTTATCGTCACATTTCAGTCCGAGGAGTCCCCTGCGCAGTACAGGAGTCCTCTTTCGACGATTTCTTCGCCGGTGTGTTCCTAAGAGGTAGGGCTTCGTTTTCCGTGTTGGTGGTTTCTTTGGATTCCGATTCCTTGGCACGATTCCCGAGGTGTTTTGACCCCCTCTTTTGCTGTTTGGGTTTTTGGACAGCGGCGACTTCGACGAATTGTTTCTCCGTGTAGGAATATCAGATCGAGGCGATTCAAGAGTCGATTTTGGGATACTTTTCGCGAGGAACGCAACTGTGATTTTTCTGGTATTTTTGGAGCTCGGGACAGAGGTGAAATTCCTCGTTTTGCGTGCTGATTATAAAAACAGCAAATCTGTTTTGAGACTTGTAGTTTTTACACCGTGTACACTTATGTGATGTTGTAGGATACTGTTTCAGCTGACAGTGTGCATAGAGGACAGCGGGTATTTTCTTGGGGTATTGTGCACGCTTTTCGAGGTGGGTGGTTGTTGCTTACCTCACTTCTGACTATCTCACTAGGAGTATTAGAGACTCCCGACTTTAAATTGATAATCGGTACTTTTAATCATAAAATGCATAAGTAAACCCCACAAATAATATAATAGCTCATTTATAATAAACTGGGACACTGTTGCTAGACATATGCTGTAACCTATCAGCGCATGCAATAGTCTTATCATATAACCATCTTTTTCTAAATAAATACCCAATACTTTCCTTCTATTTTTAAATGCGAACCTTTGCATGCTTGTTTGGACATCTAAATGGACTACTATTTATTGCTACACTATCTTTGGGACTTGACTTAGGAGAAACCATGTTTCACTATTCTCCTTCGCATTTGGATATATGTTGCTCGGTTTGAGCAGGGTTTGGGATAGTGTAGTTGAGGCTTGAGTCTGGGACAGGTTTGACTCGATTATATATATTGTGGGGTATTGTGGTAACCGCGGACATGAGGCGGTTAGCCAGATATTGTTTATGATATCAGATTGTGGACTTATAGGGTGTTGCGGCGACCGCGGACATTAGGCGGTTGACCGGATGTTCACTTATGCATCAGATTGGGTTTCAGATTTTCCTAGTGGATGGTGTTTCCCACTTGTTGATTACTATTGCGTCTGATTGGGGATCAGGGTTACTTTAGTGGATGGATATTTCCCACTTTGATCATAGTCATGATCCAGTCCTGCTATTGTGAGACATTGGTTACAGAGATGCTTGATACAGAGGTACTTTACTCGTGTGGGTCGCTCCCCTCGAGTGCCACTCCGGAGTAGGCTTTACACCGTGCCGAGCGCCGGGCACCTTGATGAGTTGCGAGTGACGACAGAGCAGGCAGTGCCAGTATTTCCTGGCCCTTTGATTGGGTTTCTTTGGGCAGTTAGCTTTACAGTTGCATATTTACAGTTATCTTTTGGCACTGCATTTAGAGGCTTAGTAGTGGTAGTTTTCTTTTTCAGCAGTCTTTATTGCATACCACTGTTCTTCCCTTTTCGCCTCTTATAGTCCTAGTGGGTGTGTCAGTGTTTGAGGTTTTACCCACTAGGGGAGGCTACTGGTTTATCTAGTAGTTCTCACCCCCCATTGTTGTTTTCTGTCCTTTCCCCCTGTGTTTTGCAGAGTCGTCTGCGGGAGCTGCTGGGCCTTCAGCGGCAGATCGAGGTAAGAGGATTGCGGACTAGCTAGATCATCTACCCCGACTGTGAGAGTAGCTGGACTTTTATTGTACCCCTTTTGTATCTCAGACTATATTAGTTTACTTTTGGGACTGGCTTTAGCCAGCTGGTTGTATATTCATGGTAAGCTGGGAGTTTATTGTACTTTATTTCAGCTTGTATCTTATTTTCAGTCTGAGATTACTTTTAGTTCTATTAGTTCAGCTCTGTTTACGCTCTTTTATTGTATATTATCTATCTGAGCAGGTTACCAGCGCTTCGTGTACATGGATAATTCCGTGTGCACGGCGGATCTGTTGGCGGGCCCGGGTTCTGGTTCACACCCGGGGCGTGACACTAGATGTCCATACAAGCATGCAAATGTCCTCTTTTTAAAACTAAAGGAAAGTCTTTAATATTCATTTTAAAAAGGATAATTCTTGATGTCCCAACATGATAAGTCATTTTGCATGCGAGGTTATGCTATAACATTTGTTCCAACAATAATGTCCCAATTGTTGGGTCGTATATAATACGGATCTAAATAGGGGAAGAAACACCTAGAGGGGGGTGAATAGGTGTAAACGTATAAACACTCAAAAATCGTTGCGATAAAAAACCCAATGCGGAAATGAAAATAACTCGCAAGATTTTTACGTGGAAAACTCCATCACCGGAGTAAAAAACCACGGGACCGATAACACGGCAGAAATCCACTAGAATTAAAACACGTACAAGGTGATTTACCGTACACACTTACGACTCAACCTTTTCCATACGCTCCTAGAGGATCTTCTCCGCTCGCTCCAGACGCTTCTCGAATCCACGATCTGCGCCCAACGCCGAATCCACGGCGTCCAACGTCGAATCCACGACGTCCGACCGAATCCACGGTCTTCACCCAATAGCACCCTTCGAATCCACGAACGTGCCTCGCTCCGAATCCACGAGAGCGATTGAACCTTGAATCCACAAGGACACGCGAATCCACGCGCCGATTTTGGGGTAATCGTTGTTTTTGGGTGGTGATGATCCGCCGAATACTTAGATCAAAGATAGATCGGAAATACCATCTAAGTATTCATTAGTTTGATTCAACTCAAGATGTGAGTATGAAAACCTAGAATCAAACTAATCAATATAGATGAAGAAACATAGAGTATTCTCTAATGATTTCCTTTCTTCTCTATATGTAGATCTATAGCCGTATAAGATGATATATGAAAATGACGGCTATGTGGATTAACCCTAGAAAGAAAGACATAGGGTCTATTTATAGGTTAGAAACCCTAGGAAGGAGATAAGAATCAAAAACCTGCCATTTCTGGAATTTTACGGACGGCGATCCGGATCGTGATAACTGAGATCCGGATCGTCATAACGAAACAGCCAATTCCAGAAAAACGAAGGTTCGGGATCCGGATCATGTGACTACGATCCGGATCGTTCATACAGTTCACCAAACATCAACGTTCGGGATCCGGATTGCGAAGCAAGATCCGGATCGTTCAAGGTAGATGGTAAACTCAACGTTCGGGATCCGGATCAAGAGACTGTGATCCGGATTGCGACGATGTATGAACGAACCACCTTCGGGATCCGGATCGAACAGCCTGATCCGGATCCTGAACATGTCCCAAGTCCAGTTTTTGATTTTTATGCAATGAAAGATTCTTCCAAGTGTTTCTACACTACAAGAAGTATTCGGATCACACAAATTCTTTAGTTAAACATACCTGATCCTTTTGAATTCTTCTTTCTTGAGATTGAGTTAAATGATCCAACTTTCTTCACCTTCAATCTTCAGGACTTGAAACTTTCACGAAACTACGCCAACTCAAATTCCGTAACAATCTCCCCCTTTGGCGGTTTCGTGACAAAACACAGATCCACTAAAGAAAATTCAAAAAGATATTTTTGTTGCTATCACCATACAACAAAAATTTACAATGGAGATCCAAAATACAATACATGAGTTAAACTCCTAAAACAGACTCTAGACTTAGACATCTGTACTCTCTGCAAAAAGAAATCATTCTTGACAAAAGAAATCGTTAGATACCTCAAGAGTTTTGTATCATTCAAAAACCACAAACAGAGATGAAGTTTAAACTCATTTATACTTATCATGACATTTATATTCAGATATGTAAACTGATCATAGTTAAAAAACACCAACATATCTTCTTTGCACGTAAAAACCAAATGTCATGAACATGTTTGTGACAAACTTATATATATATATATATGTAATTGATCAGAGTTAAGAACCAACATATCTTCTATGCAATCAAAAACCAAGTGTCACAAACTTGTTAGTGAACATCAACTTGTTAGTTATATTACATGCCCAAAAAGTTAGCAAATAGTTAGTCGAGGCATGCATTCATACAGCTGAAAAACCTCAAGTTGAGAATGGAAGTTGGAGTAATACTTACCTTGATGTTCATCCAGTTTTCATATCAAACATTGTTCACTTACCTTGATGTTTCATGCAGTCAACATTGTTCAAAGTTCTCTCTAACTCTCTCCCCCTTTTTGTCACAAAACAAAGCCAAAATGTAGTTAAGACTACGAAATGTGAGGAGAGTAAAAAGTTCCAATAAAATGTAAAACCTGAGAACTAAGCTAACGTAAGTATAAAACTAAATCCTAAAATCGTAATCCTGCACAAAAGGAAAGGAAGGTGCAGTTCAGTCGGAGGAGTCTGAGCTGGTACAACTCAGCTTGCTCAAAATCCCTTTAAGCATTGTCGAAATAGTTGAACACTTCTTCTTGATCTTCTTGTGATCAGAGGAAATCCGCTGAAGTTCTTTCGATGTCCTCTCTTGTGCAGCCGAGAGTCTTTGTTGTTCCTGGCGAAGCGATTCCAATACAACAGCGTCTGTACCCTGTCTTTTCGAGTGTGATGGATGCTGTCTAGAAGCAGATGGTGCATCCAATCCCTTAACCCATGGAGATTCAGTTTGTAGAACCCCAGAGAGTGAGCGAGCTCTAGTAAGAGGCCCACTATGATAACTTTCACTTCTTAAGACATCCTTTCGTCTTGTATATTGCTTAGTTGTTGATGCAGATTTCATGAGCCTTTTGCCTTTGACAAATTTCCTGTTTTGCTCATCAATCTTCTGTTGAACATCTTTGAAGAATTCATCCCATTCTTCAGTATCGTACTCTGAGCTGTCCTCCCTGCCTTCGGTTGTCTTATCTCCTGTTGAAATATCTGGTTCCTCTTTTTCAGATGTACTCTTGTGCACCATTGTGACTAGTAACAGGATTAACCAAGAGAGTGACAATGATCAAAGTGCTTGAGTTAAGAAGGTGTCCTGTGAAAACCAACTCAAGAACACAAAAATTCTTAGTTTTCAAAAATTGAAAAAATTGTACCCAAACAATCATAATCATGTAGAGAGACTAAGAATCAAATTAGTTTTGCAAAAGGACTTTTAAAGATAGATCAATTGCATGATTTACGAAAATCCTTATTATATGCCCTAAAACCGAAATTTTAGAAATCGAAGCCTAAAAATCCGTTAAGCATATAATCAAAACTAAACAACCCAGAGTTCTTATTTCAAAAGAAATTTGATCAAAAAACATCCACAAACAAAATCGATCCAAGAATTTCGTACGTTTGAGGAGGAAAAGAGAAAAATGGTGAAAAACCGAGATTTTGATCAATAAAACTTACTTGGAACTGAAGAACTTGAGTTAGAAAGCTTCCAAGGAGGATGAAATCTAGAGAGAAGCGCTCTGGAAACTTTTGAACAAAAGATTGGAGTAAAAGAAATCAAAACCCTTTTGTTCTTTATAAAAACCTAGCCGCGATCCGGATCCTCCCGAGCTTGCGATCCGGATCGGCTACCCGCAGTGAAAAAACTGCGTTCGGGATCCGGATCGGCAGGTCCAATCCGGATCGTCAGCCCGCAGGAGAAAACCTGCGTTCGGGATCCGGATCACCTTGCCCGATCCGGATCGGCCCCAACTTTTTCTTTAGAAAAATTTCAGAGAAATTCAAGAAAAACCAGAAAAAGATTGTAAGCACAAAGGTGTATCAACTTTAAACAAAAAGCATCGTTTCACACAACAAGAATTAGATTATGCCAAATCTATCAGTAATATCCAAAAATGAAACGAAAATTTACAAGAATTAAATCCCTTAAAGTTGAACACCTTCAATTACATCTAACTTGATCTTATGAGTAATGCCTTTATCAAATAATCAATTCGGTAAAGAAAATGAAATACAAAGATCAATAGATGTTTGAAATCCCAAATATGGTAGATAATATTTCTAGACAATCTGTTGAAGAGAGTGGCTCTTTGAGCATCTTTCTTTAAAATCCCACCTTATACCAACCTTGAAATTTGACAGAGTCAAGTATTTCAACATGCATTTTACTTAATCAAAAATTTGAACAACCATGCTTGGTATACATGTGGTAGCTGCACACAATACTCGGACGACCGAGGTGGTAGCTCTTTCCTCCATGTGGTGGTAGTTTTCACACTCCTCATTGGGATGTAACTCTTTCCACATCTTTTGAGCATTTTACATTATCTTTGACTCCCCCTCAATTGGCTATCAATTATTTAAGATATAAAGTATTCAACCAAAAATTGATCTCGATTTCATACTCGACTAAACAGTCAAATAAGATAATGACTATACCAAGAGATCATTGAGAGAGAAATTGACTTTGATCACTTTAGAAGATGATTTAATTAACATAAACGATCATTGCAACAAAGAAATATTATGATGGCAAAAGCATAATAAATTTCTAAATGTGTGAACAGGTGCAATTAAAGTCAATTAAGATCTATGCTCAATTACTATCCTATGTATAAACATAGATATTGAATAGAACAAAACAAATACAAAACCTATTTTAAGCAAAGGTTTCAAAAAGAAGTTTATTTCAAAGAAAGCATACCAATTGTTTTTCGCAAATGAATAAAACGTTTTTGATCCAAAGGTTTTGTTAAAAAGTCAGCTAATTGATCTTCAGTTGAAATATATGAAAGTTGAAGAGTATTTGATTCAACTAGCTCTCTAAGAAAATGATATCTAAGTTCAATATGTTTTGTTCTAGAGTGCAACACAGGGTTTTTAGAAATGTTAATTGCACTTGTGTTGTCACAAAGAATTGTTACCGAAGATGCTGAAATGCGGAAGTCACTCAATACGCTTTTCATCCAAATGAGTTGAGTTGAGCAACTTCCAGCTGAAATGTATTCCGCTTCGGCAGTCGAGAGTGCTATGCAATTCTGCTTTTTACTGTGCCATGCAACAAGGCAATGGCCAAGATAGAAGCATGCACCACTCGTGCTTTTCCGATCATCCACTGATCCTGCCCAATCGGCATCTGAGTATCCAACAATGTCCAGACTTGTTCCCATAGGATACCAAATTCCGAAATTAATTGATCCTTTGATGTACCGGATGATCCGTTTCACCGCTTTCAGGTGAACCTCCTTTGGTGCTGATTGATATCTCGCGCAAATCCCAACACTAAAGGATATATCCGGGCGACTAGCCGTGAGGTAAAGTAGACTTCCAATCATACTTCTATACAGTTTCTCGTCTACATTCTCACTATGTGATTCACTTCCAAGTCCCTTGTGGCTAGTTCCCATTGGAGTTGGAAAATCTTTACAATTTTCTAGATCAAACTTTTTGACCAACTCCAGTGCATACTTGGATTGACTCAAGTGAATACCTTCATCATTTTGTTTAATTTGCAATCCAAGAAAATAAGACAGTTCGCCCATCATGGACATCTCAAATTCGCTTTCCATGGTCTCCGCGAATTTAGAAGCATCATTATCTTTTGTTGCACCAAATACAATGTCATCGACATAGATTTGTGCTACAATGAAATTATTTTGATAATGCTTCACAAAGAGAGTCCTGTCAGCTCCCCCTCGAGTATAGCCCTTCTCCAAAAGGTGCTTTGTTAACCTTTCGTACCATGCTCGCGGTGCTTGTTTCAGACCGTAAAGAGCCTTTTTCAAACGAAAAACATGGTTAGGTTGTTTATGATCTACAAAACCTTTCGGTTGAGCTACATAAACTTCCTCATTTAAAAACCCATTTAGAAATGCGCTCTTGACGTCCATTTGAAATAATTTGATTTTAAAATGACAAGCAATAGCAAACAATATACGAATGGACTCGAGTCTAGCTACAGGGGCGAAAGTTTCGTCAAAGTCTATACCTTCTACTTGAGAGTAGCCTTGAGCAACTAGTCGTGCCTTGTTCCTGATGATAGTACCATCTTCATCTTTCTTGTTCTTGAAGATCCATTTGGTACCTATCACATTATGTTGCTTTGGAGGCTTCGTTAATTCCCAGACTTTGTTTCGCTCAAATTGATGAAGCTCTTCCTGCATTGCTTTAATCCAGTAGTCATCCTGAAGAGCTTCATCTATTGTCTTTGGTTCGATTAAAGATACGTAGCAAGCAAATCCGCAAACCAACTGCCTTCGAGTTCTAACTCCTTCTTGTGGATCTCCAATGATGTTCGATTCCGGATGATCCTTGGAGATTCGTAGCGTTTGTTGAAACGGAGTACTCGGAGGTACACGAGATGATTCCTGCACATCAGATAAACTAGAAGAACCATTAGATGCATCATTAATATTGGAAGTATTATTATGAGAAGATGCACTAGCAGGAGAATCATCATCTAGAGAGATATCGAGGGTAGATTTTTCTGATTCAAAATGAGAAGCTTCATCTACTTTAACATTTATAGATTCTACGATCGTCTTAGATTCAATGTTAAATACTCGATATGCTCTGCTATTCGTAGAATAACCCAAAAAGATCCCTTCATCACTTCGAGAGTCGAACTTTCCAAGATTTTCACGGTCACGTAAGATGTAACATCGACTCCCGAAGATACGAAAGTACTTGATATCCGGTTTTCTACTAAACCACAGCTCATATGGTGTATTCAAGGTTCCTGGGCGCAAATACACTCTGTTAATGACATAGACAGCGGTGTTCACAGCTTCAGCCCAAAAATGTAGCGGTAATTTCCGGCTATGAAGCATCACACGCGCCATCTCTTGAACAACCCTGTTTTTGCGCTCAACAACACCATTCTGCTGAGGTGTATAGGGTGCCGAGAATTCATGTTTAATGCCATTTGAAGTACAAAAGTCAATGAATTTTGAATTTATGAATTCTCCACCCCTATCACTTCTAACACGAATGATCTTTTCATTCTTTTCAATCATAATACGATGGCAAATCTCATGAAAAGAGTCAAACGTATCAGCTTTCTCTCTCAGAAATGCTACCCAAGAAAACCGAGAGAAACCATCAACCAATAAGAAAAAAATATACAATTTACCTTGCAAGGATGATTGACGAGTTGGCCAAAAGAAAAAGAAGAAAAGAAAATAGTCTACATAAACTATACAAGATTAATCGTAGAACGATTAAAGACAAGGAGGGGTTTCACCTTTGCATACCCAAACCTTTTGAGTTTTGGAGTATGTTGGTAAAGGTTGAGAGATTCTCCTTGAAGACGACGTCTTGTATGATTGATCTTTTTCTTTTGTCATCGTCTTGTTTGAGGTGCTACCAATGTTCTTTTCTTTTGAAAAATCCTTCCTTGAATTCCGGGAAGTGAGCTTATTGGTAGCAATTGCAAGATGTGGTTGATTTGTTCGTTGAGCTCCAATCTCGCAATTTCTTTCGATGTGCCCTGCAAAATTACAACGAAAACATACCTTTGAGCTTGACGATTCCGAAGAGGATGAGGTAGGTTTGTTGTCGTTGTTTGTCTTGAATTCCGGTGTCGGAGGAGGGAGATACCGACTGAGGCACAAAGACTGTCCCACTCGAACTTGGACTGTTTCCAGTTTGAGTGTACCCGAGGCCGAACCGATTTGTTTGACCAAGACCAAGGAGTTTATCCAACTTACTCCTTCCTAAAGAGAATTGCTGTAAGTCATCCTTGAGTTGGAGAATGGTCTCTGTCATTTCCCGTCTTTCCTGTCGGCCCTCGCCATAGAGCTTCAAGAAGTAGTTTGCTTTGTTCACCATATCTATATAGTTCTTCTCGAGCTGCTCATTGGACTCTTGAAGGGAAACATTTGCTTTTATCAAACTATCCCTTTCCACTTCAAGATCGGTCGAGAGAGAAGTTACCCTTTTTACTTCTTCTTCGAGATCCTGCAATCTCCCTCTCAACCCCTTGTTTTGCTTAGCCGGTTTCTTTAAATCCTGTAAAGATCTGTGATAGGCTAGAGCAAACTCTTCACCTTCCGAATCATCCGATTCATTGTCCATTGCATTCTTTTCAACAGTGGAGTTGGACAATGATTCAGACGTACTTGCCATAAAGCACATGAATGGTGAAGATGTGGACGCGTGGAATGCCGTGGAGCTCTTTTCTTCATCACTTGAAGACGACTCATTTGACGTTGAGTTGTCATCCCAAGTGACGACTTGCATCGCCTTCTTCTTTGCCGGATACTTGTTAGGACACTCCGTTGCAATGTGGCCGTAGCCTCGACATTTGAAGCATTGGCAGTTGTCCTTCTGAACTTTTCTTATCCTTTGAGAAGTTCTCCTGCTTTCTTGACTTGTGACTTGGAGTACCCTTGCCTTTGTTCCACTTTCCGAAGGATGGAGATTTGCTTGAATTACCCCTTCGAAAGTTGCGGCGAAAATTCCTTGTCAAGAGAGCGAGCTGCTTCTCAAATTCCTCCATAGAAAGGTTCTCGTCATCGTCCGAGGAGGATGTATCCGCGCGTCTTCTTCCTTAGTTGTTTTCAACGCATAACCTGAAGACTTAGAAGTGGATACTTTTCCAGAAGAATTGTTAGTATTAAAAGTCATTTCATAAGTTTGTAATGAACCAACTAATTCTTCTACACGTATTTCGTCCGGGTGTTTAATAGTTTCAATGGCAGTAACCTTTGGGCGAAATCGTTCAGGAAGAGTTCTTAAGATTTTTCTTACAATCTTAAATTCTGGAATCTTCTCTCCCAGATTAGCACATGAGTTTACGATGTCTTGCAATCGTGTATAGTAGTCCGTGAAAGATTCATTTTCTGCCATCAAGATAGAGTCAAACTTGCTCGTAAGCATCTGCAGTTTCTGAATCTTCACGAGGTTAGTTCCCTCATGTGTAACCTGGAGAACATCCCAGATTTCTTTCGCAGTCTCACATGCCGAGACGCGAGAGAATTCAGTTTGAGATAAGGCATTAAAAATAGCATTAATTCCCTTGCCATTGTAAGAAGATAACTCAAACTCTTCCTTGGTCCATTTCGACCTAGGTTTTAAGGTGTGAACATCAGAGATAAGTTCAGTTGGATTAGTCCATCCTGATTCAATTGAATGCCACACCCTTTCGTCGATGGAAGATAAAAAGGCTTTCATCCGTACTTTCCAGTACGCATAATTTGTTCCATCAAAGAAAGGGGGTCGATTGATGTTTCCACCTTCAACCATTGTTCACAACCCTATTCCCGCTCTGATACCACTTGTTGGGTCGTATATAATACGGATCTAAATAGGGGAAGAAACACCTAGAGGGGGGTGAATAGGTGTAAACGTATAAACACTCAAAAATCGTTGCGATAAAAACCCAATGCGGAAATAAAATAACTCGCAAGATTTTTACGTGGAAAACTCCATCACCGGAGTAAAAAACCACGGGACCGATAACACGGCAGAAATCCACTAGAATTAAAACACGTACAAGGTGATTTACCGTACACACTTACGACTCAACCTTTTCCATACGCTCCTAGAGGATCTTCTCCGCTCGCTCCAGACGCTTCTCGAATCCACGATCTGCGCCCAACGCCGAATCCACGGCGTCCAACGTCGAATCCACGACGTCCGACCGAATCCACGGTCTTCACCCAATAGCACCCTTCGAATCCACGAACGTGCCTCGCTCCGAATCCACGAGAGCGATTGAACCTTGAATCCACAAGGACACGCGAATCCACGCGCCGATTTTGGGGTAATCGTTGTTTTTGGGTGGTGATGATCCGCCGAATACTTAGATCAAAGATAGATCGGAAATACCATCTAAGTATTCATTAGTTTGATTCAACTCAAGATGTGAGTATGAAAACCTAGAATCAAACTAATCAATATAGATGAAGAAACATAGAGTATTCTCTAATGATTTCCTTTCTTCTCTATATGTGGATCTATAGCCGTATAAGATGATATATGAAAATGACGGCTATGTGGATTAACCCTAGAAAGAAAGACATAGGGTCTATTTATAGGTTAGAAACCCTAGGAAGGAGATAAGAATCAAAAACCTGCCATTTCTGGAATTTTACGGACGGCGATCCGGATCGTGATAACTGAGATCCGGATCGTCATAACGAAACAGCCAATTCCAGAAAAACGAAGGTTCGGGATCCGGATCATGTGACTACGATCCGGATCGTTCATACAGTTCACCAAACATCAACGTTCGGGATCCGGATTGCGAAGCAAGATCCGGATCGTTCAAGGTAGATGGTAAACTCAACGTTCGGGATCCGGATCAAGAGACTACGATCCGGATTGCGACGATGTATGAACGAACCACCTTCGGGATCCGGATCGAACAACCTGATCCGGATCCTGAACATGTCCCAAGTCCAGTTTTTGATTTTTATGCAATGAAAGATTCTTCCAAGTGTTTCTACACTACAAGAAGTATTCGGATCACACAAATTCTTTAGTTAAACATACCTGATCCTTTTGAATTCTTCTTTCTTGAGATTGAGTTAAATGATCCAACTTTCTTCACCTTCAATCTTCAAGACTTGAGACTTTCACGAAACTACGCCAACTCAAATTCCGTAACACCAATTTAACATAGATAAGCTGTCACATAATCTGTGGGGTCAACACAGCGATTCTCAATAGGATATCAATTATCACTTTTAATTTAGGGGATCTCCAATATTCCTAGTGGGCAAGTCAAAAATGAGGTAAGCGACAACCATCCACCTCGAAATGCACAATCCATACCCAAAAGGGTCCTCGCTGTCCACAGTCCTCTAACTCCGCAACCCGCCAAAAACAGTGCACTACTGCACAAAACATCGCACTCGGTATAAATATAATACACAAAAAAATAGCAATTACTGTTTTTCCAAACAGCACGGAAAAAGTTAAATTTTCACCTCTGTGAAGTGCTCCAAAAAATCCATAAAAATCATGATTGCGTTCCTTGCGACGAGTAGATTAAAAACGGATACTTATACGCCTTGATCCGATGCTCATAGACGAGATAAAAATCAAACAAGCCCATGCTGTCCAAAAATCCACCACAGAAAATAGGGTCAAAAGGTGCCTCGAGAACCATGCCAAAAGTTCGAAACGGAGCAAAGGGTCAACACAAAAATCGAAGCCTTACCTCTTAGGAACGCGCTGTCAAGAAATAGCCCAAAAATTCTACCTAGTTTGCGCGCAGGAATTTTTCGACTGAACTACAACGGAACGGGCCGAAAGAGGGAGATGTCGAGTCGCACTGTAAAACCAAGATCGCCGCTGTCGAGCCTCCAAACATCTTGGGGATCCACCACAAGATCAAAAATATCAAGGGGTACAACTTTCCTATAGAGCTCTCCCTCTCAATCTCTCTCTAAAATTCGGAAAGAGCAAAAAGAGAGAGGGAGGAGGATTTTATAGGCCCAGCCCAAGCCCCACATGGGCTTCCGGATTCGGGCGCCCGAAAGATTCGGCCCCGAATCCGGGCCCGGCCCTGCCCACCAGAAACAGCTCCCGGATTCAACCGGTCGCGACACCTGTCCCCAAACAGGGGACAGCGGCGCCCAGCGACCGGGCGCTGCCAGTGCCCCCTGCGGGGCGGCGCGGCGGGTGGCGCCAGCCACTGGCGTGGCGCCACCGTGCGCTGCCCCGCCTGACACCCAGCCGGGGCGCGCTGCGCTCCCGCCTGCACCCGCGTGCTACGCCGCAGCCGCACGCCCGCGCTGCATCGCGCGCACAAGAGCCGCCATCCGTGGCGGCCACGTGGCCGCTTCCTCGGTCCAAGCACCGGCCGCTCTGCCCCGTGGACCGCGATCGCGGACCCGCCAATATGCGGCCGCCACGTGTCCCCGCCGGTCCACCGTGCACCAGCGTCGCTCCCCCGTGGACCCAGACCGCGTGCGCCGGCCAATCCCAGCCGCCACGTGTCACCCGCCGGTCCACCGACTCCCCCCCCCGTGCACATTTTGCACAGAAAACTTTCTGGATGGTCCGTTTTTGGCGTCCGAACTCAAAAAAATACAAGTAAATGCCGTTTTCAAGCATTTTTCCCGCGCTGAATCCAAATACGCCTCCATCAGCCTTAAAACCACTTCTAAAGTTTTTTGCAAAAGCAGCCACATACAGGTTTGACCCCAACCCTCTCTGAGTCCATCCAACGCATCCCTTTGACTTGTTGTGGCCCACACATCCCTTTGACGTGTTTGTGGCCCAACATGTGTTCCACACCT
>JAQNDB010004102.1:0-25548 GCA_029204045.2 Tillandsia leiboldiana | reverse complement strand
TTTATCTTAAGCATATGCTTGTCTGCTTATTAACCACTTTTTCATCCCTTACCCTAGGTCTTGCCACACGGGTAACTAGAGAGTCTCATGGACTCTACACATTTCACTTTCTTGTTTAACTCAATTGAAGTTAAAGTATTGTCCATTTGCCAAGACACCCTATGACTCTCTAGGGTTATATTTGTTTAATTCTTTAAACTTGGGATTTATCCCGCTTTCCTGATTCCTTACTGAACCTAGAGTTAACTAACTCTATTTTTCGATTCGCTTTTAATTACTTAGAGTTACTCTGACTCCAATTTCCTGTTTTCCTTTCATGTCTCCACACTTGATCCACTTTTCTCATTTCCTGATTCCTTATTGAATCCTAGAGTTAACTTAACTCTATTTCCTGTTCCACTTTATCTTAGAGTTACACTGACTCTAATATCCGTCTGTGAATTCAAACTCCACTAGTTCACCCTTAGGTTCCCTTACCCTAAGTTTCCATGTCATGCTTGTCCTAGAGTCCTTGACTCTATATTGATCACTCTATCCAATGTCTTAGGTTATTACCTAAGACCATGCCACTCATCCACCCTAGGATAACTCCTAAGTTGATGTCACTCGTCAAACCCCTAGACTAGGTTTTCTCCTAGTCTTACTACCAACAAATGTTGTTCCTTATGTCACGGATTCCTAGGGTTATACCCACACATGATCACAATCATAATAGCTAATCATTTTTCATGCATGCAATTATTTCCATCTTATTCATAAATAATATTAGCTCTACGCATGCATAACTCATCATATTCGTTGGCAACCAACAGTTGCACTTTCCTCTGTGTCCCTTTGCACATGCACATCTATCCTCTATCTACGGCAACCAAACAGTTGCACTTTTTCATCTGAATCATCTACACATGCAACTAATATAATTACCTAACGCCTCTAACAGGCTAATAGCATGCTTCGAATCGAAAAGAAGGAGCAAGGGAGAGGCACCCATTTCGGCAGAGATTCCCCACCTTGAGTGTCCCCAAGCTTGTAGACACTTGAAATTGGTCTCCGAGCGCGATTCCACTTGTTTCCTCGAGCGCACCGCAAAACGGTGCACATTCCTCGAGTCCGCACGCAAAAACGGTGCACGTCCTACAATCCTGCACGCAAAACGATGCATGTCATAAAATCCATACTTAAAATGGTGCGCGCCACTTCCACGCGGCACGCAAACGATGCGCCGGCAACACGATATGCACGACAAATGGTGCACCGTACCTCGAAACTGCACTGCACAAATGGTGCAACGTCTGACTGTAGGGTTTTTTGCACGCCAAAACGGTGCATATGGTTTTCCTAGCCCTGCACGAAAAGCAATGGGTACAGACTATTAGATCTACTCCGTGAAACTGCGCGCAGATGGTCCAACCCGCCCGCAAAACGGAGGCATGCACCCCGTATGGCACGGCAATGGTGGGTTATATTAATAAGGATCTAAATAGGGGAAAAACACCATAGAGGGGGGTGAATAGGTGTAAACGCATAAACACTCCAAAATCGTTGGCGATAAAAACCCAATGCGGAAGATAAAGATAATACGCAAGATTTTTACCGTGGAAAACTCCATCACCGGAGTAAAAAACCACGGGACGATAACACGGGCAGAAATCGACTAGAATTAAAACACGTACAGGTGATTTACCGTACACACTTACGACTCAACCTTTTCCATACGCTCCTAGAGGATCTTTTCCGCTCGCGTCCGCGACGCTTTCTCGAATCCACGGTCTGCGCCCAACGCCGAATCCACGCGTCCAACGTCGAATCCACGACTCCGACCGAATCCACGGTCTTCACCCAATAGCACACCCTTCGAATCCACGAACGTGCCTCGCTCCGAATGCCACGATAGCGTTGAACCTTGGAATCCACAAGGACACGCGAATCCACGCGCTGATTTTTGGGGTAAATCGTTGTTTTGGGGTGGTGATGATCCGGCCGAATACTTAGATCAAAAGATAGATCGGAAATAGCATCTAAGTATGTCATTAGTTTGATTCACTCAAGATGTGAGTATGAAAAACCTAGAATCAAACTAATCAATATAGAGTGAAGAAACATAGAGTATTCTCTAATGATTTCCTTTCTTCTCTATATGTGGATCTAGAGCCGTAAAAGATGATATATGAAAATGACGGCTATTTCGATTCACAGTGGATTAACCCTAGAAAAAGAGTCATAGGGTCTATTTATAGGTTAGAAACCCTAGGAAGGAGATAAGATCAAAAACCTAACATTTCCTGGAAATTTTACGGACGGCGATCCGGATCGGACTAGCTGTGATCCGGATCGTCGTAACGAGTCAGCCAGTTCCAGAAAAACGAAGGTTCGGGATCCGGATCGAAGTGCTTGATCCGGATCGTTCATACAGTTCACCAAACATCAACGTTCGGGATCCGGATTGCGAAGCCTGATCCGGATCGTTCAAGGAAGATGGTAAACTAAGTGTTCGGGATCCGGATCAAGAGGCTACGATCCGGATTGAACTGGTGTAGTGAACGAACCACCTTCGGGATCCGGATGCGAACAACCTGATCCGGATCCTGAACATGTCCCAAGTCCAGTTTTTGATTTTTATGCAATGAAAGATTCTTCCAAGTGTTTCTACACTACAAGAAGTATTCGGATCACACAAATCGTTAGTAAACATACCTGATCCTTTTGAATTCTTCTTTCTTGAGATTGAGTTAAATGATCCAAACTTTCTTCACCTTCAATCTTCAAGACTTGAGACTTTCACGAAACTACGCCAACTCAAATTCTGTAACAATCTCCCCTTTGGCGGTTTCGTGACAAAACACAGATCCACTAAAGAAATTCAAAAGATATTTTTGTTGCTATCACCATACAACAAAAATTTACAATGGAGATCCAAAAATTTAAAACATGAGATAACTCCTAAAACAGACTCTAGACTTAGACATCTGTACTCTCTGCACTAAGAATCATTCTTGACAAAAAGAGATCGTTAGATACCTCAAGAATATTTAGCATACAAAACCTAGTACAGAGATAGAGTTTATCTAATCATCAGGACATTTGAGAATTCAGATATGTAAGAGAATCATAGTAAAAAACCAACATATCTTCTATGCAACTAGAGACCAAATGTCACACAATGTTAGTCCAACATCAACTTGTTAGTTATATTACATGCCCAAATAGGTTAGTCGAATAGTTAGTCGAGACATGCAAACAATCACAAGATGAAAACCAAAGTTGAAGAGATACTTACCTTGATGTATACAAAATCTTCATCATCAAGATTTTCACAATCATGTTCATTGTTCAAATCATTGTTCTAAACTCTCTCCCCCTTTTTGTCACAAATAAAGCCAAAGATTACAGAAGTGGAGAGAATGGTTAACAGTTAAGTTAGAGAACTAAAAACTCAATTAAAACTTAAAAACCTGCACAACAGAAGGATTTAAACATATGCATAATACCCAGAAATTAGAAGGATACGGATTATTCAGACTCGTCTGAACTGATACAGCCGAGGATTTGGAAAATCTTCTTTATTCGCTTGTTCATTGCTGATGATTGTTTTTTTACCTTCTTTATTTCTTCCTTTACCTCAATTAGTTCATTGATATACGGTCTTGCTCGTTGGAGAGCCTTTGCTGTTCTTTAGAGATTGAGGTAACAGATGCATCATCATCAGAAGTTGATTGTGGTGCTTCTGTGCCGGAGGTGCTGGATGAACTGGATGAGCTGCTGCCGGTGCACAGGTTGTTGCTCGTTGTGTTGTGCTCGTTGCCGGGAGGAGGTATTATGGGTTCCATCGGCTTCGTCGAGAGGACTTCACAATTGTCGTCTCATTAATGGTGCCCAAACTGTACATGTATGAGCTCGCGCTTGTATCGACTTTAAACTTTCTAAGGATGCACATGATTAATCATTGGGTAGGGTAGTCTTTCTGTGGGATGAGAGTGTTCCACATACCGCGCCATCCTTGACCAAATGAGATAGGGAATATTCAAGTTTGCTCCCATCAATGCGGCCGGATTCCAAGAAGATAAAGGTATAACATTCTGTCCCATCGAAGAACCTTCGTATTCATGTTGGGAAGAATGTTGTAGCAGACAATGAAGTTTATATACCGATACTCTGGTCGTAGCTCTTTAGAGAAAACAGAAATTTTCGGTCGACCGAGTATTTGGAAGACAAATTCCATTAACTACAACTCTCCAGGAGTTTGTCGTTGAAGCTTTGGGTTTTTAGGTAATGGAGTCCATCAGCTCTGGCTGTCATACCTAGCACAACTCCAATCAGCTGGGGTGTGACTTTGATTTTGATATTTTTAACCAAAGTGTGAAATTCACGACGTCCATCCTCGTGATCAATCAGACTTGCAGCGTTCTGATAAAACCATTCGAACTGAGTGTGGACAGTACCCAGTAGTCTCAGGGAAGTTGCAAATTTGAGCAAGACCAACTTGGTCAAACAAAGTCCCAAAAGCTACAGATCGTTCCTTCATTGGTTTGACATTGACATGTCTCTCGCCAATGCATTCCCTCTTCTCAAAATCCTTGATTCTGTCGGAGCTGATGAAGTCTTGTGGAGGAGGCTGCCTAGCAACTGGTTCCTCAATGGTAATTCCCTGAGCACTGCCTCTTTTTCTTGCACCGGTTTTTTCTTTTTGTTCCAACTGGACTTGGTTCCATTGGTGCTTTCCCTTTTTCAGCTGCAGTAGGTTTTGAAGCTTCAGCAGTTGCTTTCCCTTTGGAGACAATGGGAGCAGCTTGCTCGATTTCGATGTTATCCCAGTCGATCGACTCTGTCTCTGATTCAGTGTCGGAATCAACCTTAGTCTTCTTTGCTTTCTTAGCCTTCTTAGGCTTGGCAGTATCCTTGACATGTACCATGGCAGCAAGTAGGAAATAATCCAAGTGATCACCATTTTGATTTCTAGTGAAAAATGTATCCTGGTGAAGACCACTCAAGAACACATGAAAAATTGTTAATTTTCAAAAATTTGAAAAATTGTATCCAAAGAATCATTATCATGTAGAGAAGCTAAGAATCAAATTAGTTTTGCAAAAGGACTTTTAAAAACTAGATCAATTGCATAATTTTCGAAAATCCTTATTATATGCCCTAAAACCGAAATTTTAGAAATCGAAGCCTAAAAAATCCGTTAATCAGGAGAGTACCTAGCATATAATCAAAACTAATCTACCCAGAGTTCTTATTTCAAAAGAAATTTTATCAAAAACCATCCACAAACAAAGTTGATCCAAGAAATTCATCACGTTTGAGGAGGAAAAAAGAAAAACGGTGAAAAACCGAGATTTTGATCAATAAAACTTACTTGGAGTTGAAGAACTTGAGTTTGAAAGCTTCCAGGAAGGATGAAATCTAGAGAGAGAGGCTCTGGAAACTTTGGAACAAAAGATTGGAGTAAAGAAATCAAAAACCCTTTTGTTCTTTATAAAACCCTAGCCGCGATCCGGATCAGTTCATAACTGCGATCCGGATCTGCTACCCGCAGTGAGAAACTGCGTTCGGGATCCGGATCGGCAGATACAATCCGGATCGTCAGCCCGCAGAAGAATTCCTGCGTTCGGGATCCGGATCATCTAGCCCGATCCGGATCGGCCCCAACTTTTCTTTAGAAAATTTTAGAGAAATTCAAGAAAAACCAGAAAAAGATTGTAAGCACAAATGTGTATCAACTTTAAACAAAAATCATCGTTTCATACAACAAGAATTAGATTATGCCAAATCTATCAATATATCCAAAAATGAAACGAGAATTTACAAGAATTAAATCCCTTAAAGTTGAACACCTTCAATCACATCTAACTTGATCTTATGAGTAATGCCTTTATCAAATCATCAATTCAGTAAAGAAAATGAAATACAAAGATCAATAGATGTTTGAAATCCCAAATATAGTAGATAATGTATCTAGACAATATGTTGAAGAGAGTGGCTCTTTGAGCATCTTTCATTAAAAACCCCACCTTATACCAACCTTGAAATTTGACGGAGTCAAGTATTTCAACATGCATTTTACTTAATCAAAAATTTGAACAACCATGCTTGGTATACATGTGGTAGCTGCACACAATACTCGGACGACCGAGGTGGTAGCTCTTTCCTCCATGTGGTGGTAGTTTTCACACTCCTCATTGGGATGTAACTCTTTCCACATCTTTTGAGCATTTTACCTTTTCTAAGACTCCCCCTCAATTGGCTATCAATTATTTAAGATATAAAGTATTCAACCAAATATTGATCTCGATTTCATACTCGACTAAGCAGTCAAATAAGATAATGACTATACCAAGAGATCATAGAGAGAGAGAAATTGACTTTGATCACTTTAGAAGATGATTTAATTAACATAAATGATCATTGCAACAGTGAAATATTATGATGGCAAAAGCATAATAAATTTCTAAATGTGCGAAAAGATGCAATTAAAGTCAATTATGATCTATGCTCAATTAATGTCCTATGTACAACATAGATAATGAACAAAACAAAAACAAATACAAAACCTATCCTAAGCAAAGATTTCAAAAAGAAGATTATTTCAAGGAAAGCATCCCAATTGCTTTTCGTAAATGAATAAAACGTTTTTGATCCAAAGGTTTTGTTAGAATGTCAGCTAATTGATCCTCAGTTGAAATATATGAAAGTTGAAGAGTATTTGATTCAACTAGCTCTCTAAGAAAATGATATCTAAGTTCAATATGTTTTGTTCTAGAGTGCAACACAGGGTTTTTAGAAATGTTAATTGCACTAGTGTTGTCACAAAGTATTGTTACCGAAGGTGCTGAAATGCGGAAGTCGCTCAATACGCTTTTCATCCAAATGAGTTGAGTTGAGCAACTTCCAGCTGAAATGTATTCCGCTTCGCAGTCGAGAGTGCTATGCAATTCTGCTTTTTACTATGCCATGCAACAAGGCAATGGCCAAGATAGAAGCATGCACCACTCGTGCTTTTCCGATCATCCACTGATCCTGCCCAATCGGCATCTGAGTATCCAACAATATCCAAACTTGTTCCCATAGGATACCAAATTCCGAAATTAATTGATCCTTTGATATACCGGATGATCCTTTTCACCGCTTTCAGGTGAACCTCCTTTGGTGCGGATTGATATCTCGCGCAAATCCCAACACCAAAAGATATATCCGGGCGACTAGCCGTGAGGTAAAGTAGACTTCCAATCATACTTCGATATAGTTTCTCGTCTACATTCTCACTATGTGATTCACTTCCAAGTCCCTTGTGGCTAGTTCCCATTGGAGTCGGAAAATCTTTACAATTTTCTAGATCAAACTTTTTGACCAACTCCATTGCATACTTGGATTGACTCAAGTGAATACCTTCATCATTTTGTTTAATTTGCAATCCAAGGAAATAAGTCAATTCGCCCATCATGGACATCTCAAATTCGCTTTCCATGGTCTCCGCGAATTTAGAAGCATCGTTATCTCTTGTTGCGCCAAATACAATGTCATCGACATAGATTTGTGCTACAATGAAATTGCTTTGATAATGCTTCACAAAGAGAGTCCTATCAGCTCCCCCTCGAGTATAGCCCTTCTCCAAAAGGTGCTTTGTTAACCTTTCGTACCATGCTCGCGGTGCTTGTTTCAGACCGTAAAGAGCCTTTTTCAAACGAAAACATGGTTAGGTTGTTTATGATCTACAAAACCTTTCGGTTGAGCCACATAAACTTCCTCATTTAAAAACCCATTTAGAAATGCGCTCTTAACGTCCATTTGAAATAATTTGATTTTAAAATGACAAGCAATAGCGAATAGTATACGAATGGACTTGAGTCTAGCTACAGGGGCGAAGGTTTCATCAAAGTCTATACCTTCTACTTGAGAGTAGCCTTGAGCAACTAATCGTGCCTTGTTCCTGATGATAGTACCATCCTCATTTTTCTTGTTCTTGAAGATCCATTTGGTACCTATCACATTGTGTTGCTTTGGAGGCTTCGTTAATTCCCAGACTTTGTTTCGCTCAAATTGATGGAGCTCTTCCTGCATTGCTTTAATCCAGTAGTCATCCTGAAGAGCTTCATCTATGTTCTTTGGTTCGATTAAAGATACGTAGCAAGCGAATCCACAAACCAACTGCCTCCGAGTTCTGACTCCTTCTTGTGGATCTCCAATAATATTCGATTCCGGATGATCCTTGGAGATTTGTAACGTTTGTTGAAACGGAGTACTCGGAGATATATGAGATGATTCCTGCACATCAGATAAACTTGAAGAACCATTAGATGCATCATTAATATTGGAAGTATTATTATGAGAAGATGCACTAGCAGGAGAATCATCATCTAGAGAGATATCGAGGGTAGATTTTCCAGTTTCAAAGTGAAAAGCTTCATCTACTTTAACATTTAGAGATTCTACGATCGTCTTAGATTCAATGTTAAATACTCGATATGCTCTGCTATTCGTAGAATAACCCAAAAAGATCCCTTCATCACTTCGAGAGTCGAACTTTCCAAGATTTTCACGGTCACGTAAAATGTAACATCGACTCCCGAAGACACGAAAATATTTGATATTGGGTTTTCTACTAAACCACAGCTCATATGGTGTATTTAAGGTTCCTGGGCGCAAGTAAACTCTATTAATGACATAAACAGCGGTGTTCACGGCTTCAGCCCAAAAATGTAGCGGTAAATTCCGGCTATGAAGCATCACACGCGCCATCTCTTGAACAACCCTGTTCTTGCGCTCAACAACACCATTCTGCTGAGGTGTATAGGGTGCCGAGAATTCATGTTTAATTCCATTTGAAGTGCAAAAATCAATGAATTTTGAATTTATGAATTCTCCACCTCTATCACTTCTAACACGAATGATCTTTTCATTCTTTTCAATCATAATACGATGGCAAATCTCATGAAAAGAGTCAAACGTATCAGCTTTCTCTTTTAAAAATGCTACCCATGAAAATCGAGAGAAATCATCAACCAATAAAAAAATGTACCATTTACCTCCCAAAGATGGTTGACGGGTCGGCCCCATTAAGTCCATGTGCAAAAGTTCCAAGGGCCGTTTTGTACCAACGTGGTTCAAGTTCTTGTGTGCAGTCCTAGATTGTTTTCCCTTTTGGCAACCACCACACACAACGTTTTGTTTAAATAAAAGCGTTGGAACCCCCTTGACCACGTCCTTGTTTGAAATTCTAGTAAGTTCCTTAAAATTTAAGTGACCTAGCCTTTCATGCCAAAGAGTTTCATTATTCAAAGCAGCTAAGTTACAATTTTCAGAAAATTTATTAGGAACAACATAACAATTGTTTTCAGATCTAACCCCTTTTAAAAAGAAGACATGGTCCTTATCAGTTACAACGCATTCAACAGATGAAAAGTTAACTGAAAAACCATTGTCGCAAAGTTGACTTATGCTTATGAGGTTAGTCTTAAGGCCATCAACAAATAAGACGTTTTTCAAAATCGGGCCATCTGGAATAGCTACCGTCCCTTTTCCAACAATTTTGGAAGATCGACCGTCTCCGAAAACAACGTGTCCTCCGGAGATTTTCTCAAGATTTTGAAAACTATTTTTGTCACCGGTCATGTGACGGGAACACCCGCTATCCAGATACCAAGACGAACTATCATATGCATGCAAGGAAACATTGGAAACAAGACAAGGGAAAATTTCACCTTTGCGCACCCAAACCCTTTTGGAGTGCGTCGGTAATGGTCGTGAAGTTATATGCCTAGGTGAAGGCGTCTTGTTATAGCGATTGTTGTTCCTTGATGAGATCGTCTTGCGCGATGAACTACCAAGTCTCTTTTCATTTGAAAAGTTTTGCTTTGATTTTCGGGGAGGAGCCTTTTTGGTAGTTGTTGCAAGAGGTCCTTGAGATGAGCGTTCGACTCCCGTCTTGCAATATCTTCTTATGTGCCCTGAAACACCACAACGAAAACATACCTTAGATCTTGACGATCCCAAAGAGGATGAAGTAGGTTTGTTGTCGTTGTTTGTCTTGAATTCCGGTGTCGGAGGAGGAGATACCGACTGAGGCACAAAAACTGTCTCACTCGAACTTGGACTGTTTCCAGTTTGAGTGTATCCGAGGCCGAACCTATTTGATTGACCAAGACCAAGAAGTCTATCCAACTTACTCCTTCCTGAAGAGAATCGCTGTAAGTCATTCTTGAGTTGGAAAATGGTCTTTGTCATTTCCAGGTTATCCTGTCGAGCCTCGTTGTAGAGCTTTGAGAAGTGATTCGCGTTATCCACCAGATTTGTATGTTCCTTCTCAAGTTGCTCATTGGACTCTTGAAGGGAAGCATTTTCTTTTATCAGATTTTCCCTTTCCACTTCAAGAGCGTTTGAGAGAGAAGTCGCTCTTTTTGCTTCTTCTTCGAGATCATGCACTCTCCCTCTCAAACTCTTGTTTTGCTTAGCCACTTTCTTTGAGTCCCTCAAAAGTCTGTGGTAGGCTAGAGCAAAATCTTCACCTTCCGAATCATCCGATTCGTTGTCCATTGCGTTCTTTTCAACAGTGGAGTTGGACAACGACTCAGATGTATTTGCCATAAAGCACATGAAGGGTGAAGATACGGACGCGTGGAATGCGGTGGAGCTCTTTTCTTCATCACTCGAAGACGACTCATTTGACGTTGAGTTGTCATCCCAAGTGACGACTTGCATCGCCTTCTTCTTTGCCGGATACTTGTTAGGACATTCCGTTGCAATGTGGCCGTAGCCTCGACATTTGAAGCATTGTAGTTGTCCTTCTGAACTTTTCTTATCCTTTGAGAAGTTCTCTTGCTTTCTTGACTTGTAAACTGAAGTACCCTTGCCTTTGTTCGACTTTCCGAAGGATGGAGATTTGCTTGAATTACCCCTTCGAAAGTTGCGGCGAAACTTCCTTGTCAAGAGAGCGAGCTGCTTCTCAAATTCCTCCATAGAAAGGTTCTCGTCATCGTCTGAGGAGGACGTATCCGCGTCTTCTTCCTTAGTTGTTTTCAACGCATAACCTGAAGACTTAGAAGTGGATGCCTTTCCAGAAGAATTGTTAGTAGTAAATGTCATTTCATAAGTTTGTAATGAACCAACTAATTCTTCTACACGTATTTCGTCCGGGTGTTTAATAGTTTCAATGGCAGTAACCTTTGGGCGAAACCGTTCAGGAAGAGTTCTTAAGATTTTTCTTACAATCTTAAATTCTGGAATCTTCTCTCCCAGATTAGCACATGAGTTTACGATGTCTTGCAATCGTGTATAGTAGTCAGTGAAAGATTCATTTTCTGCCATTAAGATAGAGTCAAACTTGCTCGTAAGCATTTGCAGTTTCTGAATCTTCACGAGGTTAGTTCCCTCATGTGTAACCTGAAGAACATCCCAGATTTCTTTCAGTTTGAGATAAGGCATTAAAGATAGCATTAATTCCCTTGCCATTGTAAGAAGATGAATCTAACTCTTCCTTGGTCCATTTCGACCTAGGTTTTAAGGTGCGAACATGACCAATAAATTCAGTTGGATTAGACCATCCTAATTCAATTGATTGCCACACCCGTTCGTCGATGGAAATTAAAAAGGCTTTCATCCGTACTTTCCAGTACGCATAAATTGTTCCATCGAAGAACGGGGGTCCGTTGATGTTTCCACCTTCAACCATTGTTTACAACCCTATTCCCTCTCTGATACCACTTGTTGGGTTATATGTAATAAGGATCTAAATAGGGGAAAAAACACCTAGAGGGGGGTGAATAGGTGTAAACGCATAAACACTCAAAAAATCGTTGCGATAAAAACCCAATGCGGAAATAAAAAATAATACGCAAGATTTTTACGTGGAAAACTCCATCACCGGAGTAAAAAACCACGGGACCGATAACACGGCAGAAATCCACTAGAATTAAAACACGTACAAGGTGATTTACCGTACACACTTACGACTCAACCTTTTCCATACGCTCCTAGAGGATCTTCTCCGCTCGCTCCGCGACGCTTCTCGAATCCACGATCTGCGCCCAACGCCGAATCCACGGCGTCCAACGTCGAATCCACGACGTCCGACCGAATCCACGGTCTTCACCCAATAGCACCCTTCGAATCCACGAACGTGCCTCGCTCCGAATCCACGAGAGCGGTTGAACCTTGAATCCACAAGGACACGCGAATCCACGCGCCGATTTTTGGGGTAAATCGTTGTTTTGGGTGGTGATGATCCGCCGAATACTTAGATCAAAGATAGATCGGAAATACCATCTAAGTATTCATTAGTTTGATTCAACTCAAGATGTGAGTATGAAAACCTAGAATCAAACTAATCAATATAGATGAAGAAACATAGAGTATTCTCTAATGATTTCCTTTCTTCTCTATATGTGGATCTAGAGCCGTAAAAGATGATATATGAAAATGACGGCTATTTCGATTCACAGTGGATTAACCCTAGAAAAAGAGTCATAGGGTCTATTTATAGGTTAGAAACCCTAGGAAGGAGATAAGAATCAAAAACCTAACATTTCTGGAAATTTTACGGACGGCGATCCGGATCGGACTAGCTGTGATCCGGATCGTCGTAACGAGTCAGCCAGTTCCAGAAAAACGAAGGTTCGGGATCCGGATCGAAGTGCTTGATCCGGATCGTTCATACAGTTCACCAAACATCAACGTTCGGGATCCGGATTGCGAAGCCTGATCCGGATCGTTCAAGGAAGATGGTAAACTAAGTGTTCGGGATCCGGATCAAGAGGCTACGTTCCGGATTGAACTGGTGTATGAACGAACCACCTTCGGGATCCGGATCGAACAACCTGATCCGGATCCTGAACATGTCCCAAGTCCAGTTTTTGATTTTTATGCAATGAAAGATTCTTCCAAGTGTTTCTACACTACAAGAAGTATTCGGATCACACAAAATCTTTAGTAAAACATACCTGATCCTTTTGAATTCTTCTTTCTTGAGATTGAGTTAAATGATCCAACTTTCTTCACCTTCAATCTTCAAGACTTGAGACTTTCACGAAACTACGCTAACTCAAATTCCGTAACACGCAAAACGGTGCACACTCTACGATAGGGTTGCACGCAAAACGATGCATGTTTTTTCCAGCCCTGCACGAAAAACAAGACGCAACGTTAGAGTCTGCGCGAAAAATGGTGCCCGTTAGTCCAACCTGCACACAAAATGGAGCACATACCTTGTATTGGCACGCAAAATGGTGCACGTTCCTTTTTCAACTTTGCACGCAAAACGGTACATATTTTCCGAGCCCGCGTCCAAAACTGCGCATATTAGTCGAATCCGCACGCAAAACGGTGCATATCTCCACGAGCGGCACGCAAAATGAGGCGCGCCCAAAATGCCCGCGTAACTCGCGTAGTAAAACGGCACAGTAAAACTTGGTCCCTAACACGCACGTAGGCAAAAGGGGTCAAATCCAAAATCCAAGAAGGAAATTCCAAACTGTGCCAAAAATACCGCAAAATGGCATACGGGACCTACCTCAACATCGTCGCGTCGTCCAACGTGTCCACTAGGCTCTTTGGAACATCTTGCGCGCTCCACGGAGTCCACGGCGCGCTCGTGCGCCCTCGAAAACCCCGGGCGAAATCGCCCGGTTCGCCTCCTGGTACACTCGGGTGAAGCCAAAACGGAGAAAAGGAGGAAAAATGAGCCATTTCGGGCCTTTATAGGCCATTTCCGGACTTTCGGGCGCACCCTTTCGGGCGCACCCTTTCGGGCGGCTACAGTAACCGGCCCGCCGCGGTCCACGCGTCCACGCAGCGCCAGCTGGGCGCCACGTCACCCTCACTCGGCCAATCAGGGGATGACACGTGGCCCTGGACCCGTGCAACGCGACCAACGAACCGCGGCGGCCAATGGGAGGCCGCCACGTGGACCGCACTACCTCCCCGCGCTGACACCGGTCGCAGCGTCACGTCGCGTCAGCGCGTCGCGTCGCGCTGACCGACAAATGGGAGGCCGACACGTGGCCTCCCCCGCTGACACCGCTATAGTACCCGCGCGCGCGTTCCCGACGCGCCCCACTCCCTCGGTCAGGGAGACCAATGAGGAAGCGCCACGTGGCGCTTCCCCACCTACCACGCGCCTCGGGCCGCGCGCCCTCGCACCTCGCGCAGGAAAGGCTTGCCTCGGGATTCGCGCCCATGCCTCGGGATCCGTGCCAACTGCCTCGGGATCCGTGCCAGCTACCTCGGGATCCGTGCCAACTGCCTCGGGATCCGTGCCAACTCGAGATTCGGGCGCGGTATAGTAACTTCCGGGCGCACCCACCACCGGACCGGGCTGCTACACTGAACCGGGTTCGCTACAGTGCAGCCCGGTTCGCTGCAGCCCACAAAAGCTTGATTGCTACAGTACTTTCCGGGCGCCCGGTTCCCACTTTCAGGCGCCCGAAACTCTGGCCCAAGCCCAGTTTCGCCCGTTTTCGTCCGTCCTTGCCCGTTTCTCGCCCGTTTTCGCTCAAATTTGACGGGCAGCCACAGTTTAACTTAATTTACCTCCTGGTACTTAAACTTTTCAGTTTGGACCCTCTCTGGGTTGCCAAAAGTCCCACTATACTTGAATTCGCTGGCGGAGCCCGTTCTCTCTATCCGGGTGTCCGATCAACGCGAAACTTTTACTGTGGCCATAAAAGACATTTACGGAGCTCCCGTAATTTTCTCAGAATTTTCCGAGACTGTGAATTTTCCACTTACAATCTGGGCCCACTTTCTCATATAAGATTCTGGATCTCTTATCTTAATCCCGATTTGGGCCCAATTCACTTCCAGGTCATCCTTTACTTTTCTAAACTCAATAAAAATAGTATTCATACCATTTTTATTTACATTAATCTATATACAAATTTCCGGTTCAGTACACCACAGTAGTTCTCAGTGGGTGCCGTCAACAAGCCAAACGGTCTGCCCACCAAGTCTACCAGAGGCAAAAAGTAACAAAAGCAGGACTGAAGGGGGAAAAGCTGGAAAAAAATAACTCTACAGCTACTATGCCTCTATCTAGATGCTCAAGTAGTGGAACAGATGATAATATGATGCATCTACTGACTCACAAGTATAGTTACCCAATCTACACTGACTGTCTCCTCGGGTCCAATCAAACCGGCGCCTACCTACTGCCGTTACATCCCGGAGGACCGGACTGACGTAGGGCGTCCGTAGCTGCCAAAACTGGCCCAGCCAGAGGGACTGTGTCGACAAGTCACGATACAAAAGTAACAAATCCACCCCGGGCGTGGCTCTCGAGGGGCGCGACCCCACCGAGGAAAGGGTATCCGTGCACTCTGTCGCTCAAGTGGCACTGCAGGATATAGTCGAAATCCACGCTCACGCTCTGAACGGAAGGACTCAATCCTCAAACATCTCGCACAACTGTCGGAGCACTCTCGATGACTCAGCTAATCAGCTCTCTCGAATCTCAAGACACTAGCAAGCTCCACCAACTCATAGGACATACACACTGGCTGGAGATACTCCACAGCCAGGATCGACCCACAACTCAGGGCTAACAAAACTGGTCGGACAACACACAATGACTCGGGACCACCGTCAACCCCAACGGTTCCCAACAACACAGGCCGGAAGATACTCGACGGCCCGGGACCACCGTCTACTCAACGGCTCCCCACGACAGAACATCAAACTCACAGAAGACACCAACCAGGGCCCGAAAGTTTCGGGAGACCAACACCTACAACCCTATCAACAAGAACAGGTTCCAGGCTCGGCCCCCGTGGCTTTCGTCCCGACAAAGGAACGACCCCTAGAACCCAGACCACTCGAATCCTTTCGAGTGGGGAGAATTACAGGAAAAAGGTGATATTTGTTAATGAAAACCATTTTCACTCAACCCACGCAGGGCGAGGACTAAAAGTAGTTCCCTTTTTGAAAAACTATCTTGATTTAAGGAGAAACCCATTTTTAATGATTTTAGTTCTTTTAGGAAAAACAGTTAGAAAACAACTATTTTATACCCAAACCCTGAAGGGCTGATGCCTTGTCCAATCAAACAAGAACAGACTTCAGCGGCCCTTCGATGCTTGGAAGCAAACATCGATAGACTAAAATCATGTGTATGTCAAAAAGGTTATGGGTTCTAGGTCCAGCTAACACAAGCACACAACTGCCATTAACACAGTGGCGACATCACAAACAGGGATACAAGACCTCCCGGGACTACCGTTTACCCAAACGGCTCCCGGCACAGATAAGCGACCCACTACAACTACCAGACTCCACTCTGCTCCCAAGCACGAGTGCAAATGCATCCCACACTAAAAGAAAGTCCCGACCTCTCGGCCCACTACCCGGGCGAGGATAACACTATGTCCAGGAATGAAAGAACAGTGTGGATGTCTAAACATAAATAACCCTAGCCCAAGTGAGGGTTTTCTACTAGTCTGGTTACACATGCAACATATGACGGGGGTGCTAGGTCAAGTTCCAAGATAACCAACATTAACAGATGACAAAGAGCAAGGAGGTCACAAGGACCTCAGATAATAGAAGGAATAACAATTCCTACAATCTAGCATGCCACACAAGAAATACACTATCATGTATGATAGTACAAGGCCACCCACCTGAAGAGTCGAACTGTCAGAAGTCCTACAGCTGAAAATACCAGGAAACAGCAACTTCAAGTCCAACAGGTCCAGTACTGTCCACAAACTCTCCTGGGTACTACACAAGGCTACAATTACACTTAAAACCCAAAATCTGCCAAGTATACAACACTGAAATTTCAGCCGCAAAGAAGTCGATTTTGCACCTGCAGAAAGAGCTCCAAAAATTCTGAAATAAATATCACAGCGATCCTCACGTCGAGACCTTTGAAACGGGTACCTGCGGGTCCAAATCCGAGCACCATAGGCCAAGTTACAAATTCCACAGTATCGGTGCGCAAAATCCCAAAACCATACAACTGTAAACTCTTGTACAAATAAAAAGAAAAATGTATACCTTCAGGAAGGTCTCCAAAAATTCCAAGAAAAATATTATGATGATCCTCGCGTCGAGTAGATGAAAAAAGTCTGTAAGCATGTCCGGATCCGAGACTCGTACGCGGAGATCTCCTCAAAACAAGGCGCTGCCCTCACAAAATCTCACAGCAAAAATAGGTCCCAGTGAGCAAGGAAAAACTCCTCGAAAAACACAAAACAAGAAAATGTGGAAGCAACTAAAATCGTAGCCTTACCTGTCGCGGATCCAACGGCGAAGAAATCGCTCGAAAAGGTGGCCGGAGTAGGCCGGGGGAGCTCGTGCACCGAAACGCGACGAAGGGGAACACCAATGAACGAGCGTCGCGCCGCACCGTAAAAATAGAAACCTCAGGAAGCGTGCCACATAAAAACTTCAAACTCTGCAGATGGATGCAGCACACGAAGGGGAACAACTTTGTAGAAGACGCCGAGGTGAGAAGAGGCTCCGAAATGCAGAAAAGATGAAAAAGAAGTCGCTCGGATTGCTTATATAGGCTCCTAAAACAATTCGAGAAATGCCAGATTTGTCCCGGTTTCCGGGCGCCCGAAATGATTCGGGCTGCTACAGTGTTGGGCCCGGCCCAACACTGTTCACGCCCGAATCGCCCAGAGGCTTCCACGTCGCCCACAAAACAGCGGACAGCCGTGCGGAGCCATCCCCCGCACGACAAGTGGCCCAACGTGGAGCCGAAACGTGGCGGCATTCCCGGTCAACGAGCGCCTGGCGCGCCCACGTGCGCGCGCCAGCGCCGCCTGCGCACCCTGCCAGGCACGCGCTGTCACGCCCCGGGGTCGAGCCTGCGACCCGGGCTCGCCAACAGACCCGCCGTCTGTGCGGAAACTGCCGCACAGACGAAGCGTCTAACCTGCAAGAAGGGATCTAGCCATACAAGTATCAGAGCAAAGGAGATGCAACACTAAAATAAAGTAACTGCATACAAGAGTCACTAAGTACATAGTCCAGGTACAACATCCGCTACCTCCCAAAAAGGGGTACACCACCACTAACAGATACAAAAGTGGGAACCAAAAATACCCGAGTAGCTCTACCTGTGACTCAACAGACCCAAGTGGCACTAGTCGGCCAAGCCCTTGCCACGGTCTGAAGACTCCGCACGCGCCGGCCCTAGAACGGCCTCCTCAGTAATACCTGTCACACACGGCGGGTGTGAGATCAACTAAAAGTCAGATCTCAGTGGGTACCGATGCCATACCCTCGGTAGCCCACCAAGTCCACTGGAGGCAAAAACAGATAGATAGATAGATAGATAATACTGGAATGAAAGCTGTAAGTAAATCTATCACTATATGCCTCAATGCAATGCTGTACTAAATGACATCTAGCACAATATGAAAATGACCACCCGCACATGTCATTTCCCCGCAGCCACCCGGTAGCCCGGCCGGGGGCGAGCTTCCGCTGGTATCTCGGCCAGGGAAGCACTCTCCTGGTAACGCAGCCAGGGAAAAGGTCCTCCCGGTAACTCGGCCGGGTAAACAGTCTTCCCGGTAACTCGGCCGGGGAAAGGTACCCTCCTGGTAGCTCGGCCAGGGACAAATGCATCCTCTCGGTAACTCGGCCGGGGGAAAACCCTCCTGGTAACTCGGCCAGGGCTTCGAATGCAGCTGTGCAATCCAAAGCGAACACCAATCAGCAAGATACACGTCCCGGTCGGAAACTATAACCCGCGACCTGCGCGGCCGACCCACACTTGCCCGACAGCGTAAGGTCACGATACCTTTGCGTTCGTAAAGAAAAGGGGCATCCCGTGGTCCGTCGGAAGAAACCAACCCACTTGTGTAGAACCCGCAAAAGCCGCGCGCCCAACGAAGGTCTCAGCGCGATCTCACAACTCCTCGCGGCACAGCGCTCACCACTGATCACGTAGCCAAGCTGACACAGAGGCACACTACGAAAAAGGTGGAAACGGGGATCAGAAAGGCCTGCGGTCAAAACCGCACTCAAAACGGCGGAAAACTCCACCCGGCGACGACGAACGCCGGGCGTTGCGCGGAAGGCCCATCGCGCATCCGCCACGGCGTACCGGCGTGTCGCAAACGAAGGCCCCGTGCGGCTCACGGCCGCAAAGCCCCCCCCCCAAGAGTCCAGCCCCCGCACGGCCGGCAGTACCGCCCGGCCCAAGGGCTGCCCGCGCGGCGCCTCGCGGTGCCGCGCGCCACCGCGCGGCCCCAAGGGTGCCCGCGCGGTGCCCTGCAGCGCCGCGCGCCTAGCGCGCGGCCTGCAGGGCCGGGCGGCCCCAAGGTCCGCCCGCGCGGTGCCTTGCAGGCCCGCGCGCCTAGCGCGCGGCCTGCAAGCCCGCGCGGCCCATGGCCGCCCGCGCGGTGACTTGCAGGCCCGCGCGCCTAGCGCGCGGCCTGCATGCCCGCGCGGCCCATGGCCGCCCGCGCGGTGCCTTGCAGGCCCGCGCGCCTAGCGCGCGGCCTGCAAGCCCGCGCGGCCCATGGCCGCCCGCGCGGTGCCTTGCAGGCCCGCGCGCCTAGCGCGCGGCCTGCAAGCCCGCGCGGTCCATGGCCACTGCGCGGGGGCTCTGCAGTGCCGCGCGCACAGCGCGCGCGGCCTGCAGCCCGCGCGGCCCTGCAGTGCCGCGCGCACAGCGCGCGGCCTGCAACCCGCGCGGCCCCATGGCCGCCCGCGCGGGGCTCTGCAGTGCCGCGCGCACAGCGCGCGCGGCCTGCAGCCCGCGCCGCCCCAGCAGCACTGCGCGCGCAGCGCATGCCGCTGCGCGCGTTGGTGGTGCTGCGCGCACCTCCCAGCCCGTCAGGGCACAGCGCGCCGGGCACTAGCAGCCGGTGGCGTCGCGCCCTGCTGCACCTCAACGGCAGCAGGGCGCCTGCTGCGCGCGGCGCTCATGCGCGCCCGCGCAGCGGCAGCCCAACCAACAAAACGCCGGCAAAAACACGAGCGCGGCTCGCACCACACCGCCACCTCGGACAAGAAGTCCTCCCAGCCACAACAGCAAAAGAAAAGAAAAGAGGAGGAGAGAAGAGAAGCAAAATAAAAACTCAAATCTCCAAGCATTTACAGCAAGAAATAAATGCCTACCTCGCCGAGGCTCGCCGCGCCCACAGTCGGCTCCACGTCCTCGCGGCGAAGGCAAAAGGTCAAGAACACCTTTCCTTCCTCTTCTTCTTCTTTCCCTCCTTAGCTTCAGACCACCAAGAAAAGGGAGCTGGGAGAAGTTGTGGTGAGGTGGGCTCGAGAGAGTGAGAGGGAGTTAATAAAGTGGAAGGAATTAATTTCCCCCACCAACCCCCACTAATTAATTAGCATCCAGCCACTCACTTAATTAGCACACCCTCAGACATCTTCTCCACCAACAGCACAAGGAAAGGCAACAATACAACCAATTTTAAATAAAGCAATTAAATAAATAAAATAATCAAAAGGGTCACGATAACTCACTTTTCGACCCCGGCACCTCCGCCGCCGCCCGGAACCACCCGAACACCGCTGTAAATCGAAAATACACGCGCTCACGCCTTTTTCCCGTCAAAAGGCTCGTCGGTGGAGTCAGAAAGCTCAACCCAAAAACCGGCATACTACACTCTCCCCCCCTTCAAAATGGTTTCGTCCTCGAAACCCAAAAAGCTCAAAGGTCAGGAGGGGGCCTCAAAAAGGTGTGGGTAGGTATTCCTCATCTCATCCTCGGGCTCCCAAGTAGCCTCTCTCTCATCGTGGTGGCTCCACAATACCTTCACATAAGGTATTACCCGACTTCGCAATTCTCTCGACTCTTGAGCAAGAATTCGAGTCGGGCGCTCCCGGAAGTGCAGGTCCTCGTCCAGCTCCAAAGAAGTGAAGTCCACAACGTGAGAGGGATCATAGACATACCTCCTCAACACAGATACATGGAAAACATCATGAGTACCGGCTAGCCGCGGCGGTAGAGCAATCCGATAGGCGACAGGGCCGACACGCTCAAGAATCTCAAATGGGCCAATAAAACGCGGGCTCAACTTCCCGCGCACCCCAAAGCGCCGAATCCCTCGAGAGGGCGAGACTTTCAAAAACACATGGTCTCCCACCAGAAACACCAAGTCTCGCCTCCTCTTATCGGCGTAGCTCTTCTGTCGGCTCTGAGCAGTGACCAAGTGGCGCCGAATAACCTTAACTTTCTCCTCAGCCTCCAAGAGCAAGTCAGGCCCCAAGGTTTTTCTTTCACCCACATCACTCCAACAAAGAGGCGATCGACATTTCCTACCATACAATGCTTCAAAGGGCGCCATCTGGATACTCGCCTGGAAGCTATTGTTGTAGGCAAACTCTGCAAGTCTCAAGTGTCGATCCCAACTGCCACTAAAACTCAGGACACAAGCTCTCAACATGTCCTCCAAGGTCTGAATCGTCCGCTCCGACTGTCCGTCGGTCTGTGGGTGAAAGGCAGTGCTGAACTGAAGCTGGGTCCCCATAGCCGACTGCAAGCTCCTCCAAAACTGAGAGGTAAACCGGGGATCCCTATCTGATACAATAGAAGCTGGCACTCCATGAAGCCTCACGATCTCGTCAAGGTATAACTGCGCTAATCTCTCCAAGGCCCAACCTGACTGAATCGGCAGAAAGTGAGCTGATTTAGTTAACCGATCAACGATCACCCAAATGGCATCGGCTCCTCCCTGAGTCCTCGGCAGACCCACAATAAAGTCCATGGTAACACAATCCCATTTCCACTCACGGATTGGTAGGCTTTGTAACTTGCCAGCGAGAACCTGATGTTCCGCTTTAACCTGTTGGCAAGTTAGACAGCGGGCCACAAACCTACCAACATCCCTCTTCAAGCCCTGCCACCAAAACTGAGTCTTCAAATCCCTATACATCTTAGTTCCCCCAGGATGGAGGGTGTAAGGTGTAGAGTGAGCCTCTCTCAGGATCAGCTCTCTAATATCCTCATCCGCCGGTACACAAATGCGGTCCCTGTACCTGAGTACTCCCGCGACATCCACAGAAAAGTCCCCGCTCTGTCCAAGCTGCATCTGGTCTCGAATCCTGAGAAGATAGGGGTCCCCACTCTGCTTCTCTCTAATCCTGTCCAGTAGTGTGGGCTGCAAGACCATAGACATAAGTCTTGCCGAAACCCCCGGGGACACAACCTCTATATCCAAACTCCTCAGCTGCTCTCTCAGTGGTCTCTGCTGGGTAATAAGCATACTCAAGGTCTGCCCTGCTCGCCTGCTCAAAGCATCCGCGACCACGTTAGCCTTGCCGGGATGATAGAGAATGCTCAAGTCATAGTCCTTTAACAGCTCAAGCCACCGGCGCTGCCTTAGGTTGAGTTCCTTCTGGGTGAACAGGTACTTCAAACTCTGATGATCGGTAAAAATCTCACAGCGCTCGCCATACAAATAGTGCCGCCAGAGCTTCAAGGCAAAAACCACAGCAGCGAGCTCAAGGTCATGTGTAGGGTAATTCCTCTCATAATCCTTTAACTGGCGAGAAGCGTAGGCAATCACCCTACCATGTTGCATCAACACGCAACCAAGGCCGCTGTGGGAGGCATCACTGTAAATCACGTACCCCTCTCCCATAACTGGTAGTGCAAGAACTGGTGCTGAAATCAACCTCTGCTTCAAATCCTCGAAGCTTTGCTGGCATTGCTCTGTCCAAACAAATTTTACCCCTTTCTTTGTCAATTTGGTGAGGGGAGAAGAGATCTTCGCAAAGCCCTCAACAAAACGACGGTAGTAGCCCGCAAGGCCCACGAAGCTCCGAATCTCCGCCACCGTCGTAGGTCTAGGCCAATCCCGAACTGAAACTATCTTTGCCGGGTCCACGGCCACTCCTGCGGCTGAAACAATGTGGCCTAGAAAAGAAACCTCCCGAAGCCAAAAGGCGCACTTCTTTAACTTCGCATACAGCTTTTTCTCCCTCAGAAGCTGCAGCACTAACCTCAAGTGCTCCTCGTGCTCAAAGTCGCTACGGGAGTAAATCAGGATGTCATCAATGAAAACCACCACAAAATGGTCCAAGTACGGCTGAAAGACTCGGTTCATCAGATCCATGAACGCCGCCGGGGCATTCGTCAAACCAAAAGGTAGCACTGTAAACTCGTAATGCCCATACCGGGACCTGAACGCCGTCTTGGACACATCCTCGGCCCTCACCCTCAGCTGGTGGTAACCGGACTGCAGATCTATTTTCGAGAAAACCGTGGCTCCCTGAAGCTGATCAAATAAATCATCAATCCGAGGAAGTGGATACTTGTTCTTGACGGTCACCTTATTCAATTCCCTGTAGTCCACACAAAGCCTAAGTGACCCGTCCTTTTTCTTCACAAAAAGAATCGGGGCTCCCCAAGGAGAAACACTAGGACGAACAAACCCGCGATCCATGAGATCCTGAAGCTGAGCCTTTAGCTCTCTCAATTCTGCTGGTGCCATTCTGTAGGGTGCCTTAGAGATTGGCGTGGTTCCAGGGACCACGTCAATCACAAACTCAATCTCTCGATCCGGCGGCATAGACGATAGCTCGGGAGGGAACACATCTGGATACTCTCGGACGATAGGAATGTCCTCGAGTCCAGGCATCGCCGTAGGCGCCTCTACCATAGTAGCTAAGAAAGCAACACAACCGTGACTCATCAGCTGTCGGGCTCTAGCAGAAGAGATCGTCGTTGCGAACAGCGTACTCTGACAACCTCTGAAAACATACTCCTCCTGTCCCGGCTCCCTGAGGGTCACAGTCCTCTCTCGACAATCAATAGCAGCGTAATACCGAGTCAACCAATCCATCCCCAAAATTACGTCGAAATCCTGGAGCTGGCGAAGGACCAAAAGGTCAACAGATAAAGTCCAAGGCCCTAACTGCACAGGGCAGGACCAACAACACTCATCAACGCGTAGAACATGATCGGGTACCTGAACCTCACGAGCACAAGGCAACAGTCCTATCTCTAGCCCATGCATGAATGCAGAAGTCCTACTGATGAATGAATGAGATGCTCCGGTATCAAATAAAGCTCTAGTGCGAGTAGAGGAGATAAGGATAATACCTGCCACCACGTGGCCAGCTGCCTCCGCATCATCGACCTGTGCGGTGTACACCCTGCCGCTCGGGGGTGGTCGCCTGCCCGACTGTCGTGACGAAGTGGCCCTATCCCCCTGGCCAACCCCTGTCGAGGATCCGCCCGTCAGAAAGGGCGGTGTAGGAAGAACCGAAGCTGCCGGCGCTGCTGATGACCCCGCTCCAGGACAAGACCACGATCTGTGCCCTGCTTGCCCACACCGGTAACATCGGCCCTGCCGCTGGTCACACTGCTGGGGGGTGTGGGGTCCGCCGCAAATCACACAACTGTCAGTGCGGCTCTGCTGCTGCTGCTGCCTAGGAGGCCGGGAGCCTCCCGATCTCTGTCTCCTCTGTGCCCCGCGGCCTCGAGGCGGAATCTGGGGCGGCCTCGGGGGCCGCGGTCTGCTCGTCTGCCCGGAATCCTGCGGTGCGGGGCGCTTCTCTCCAGAACTAGACCCCGGCGCCCCGCCCCTCTCAGCCATGATCACCCGCCCTCGAGAGACCCACCGTGCACGCTCCATGGCCGCGTCCAGCGTCAACGATCGGTGAGAATGAACCAGGTGATAGATATCCGGGTGTAGCCCTCGCTCGAAAAGGTCCACTCTCTGGGCCTCATCAGGGGCAACATGCGGCACGCTGCTCAATAAGCGCTGGAACTCTCGAATATAGTCCGGAAGGGGTCAGCTACCCTGCTGCAGTCGACGGAGATCCCCCTCAAGCTTCTGCTTTGCACTGTCGGGGAAGTAGGCCCCGAGCAGCAAAGCGCGGAACTCCTGCCAAGACACCACCGGAGCTCCTGGCGGTCCCGGGGGGCGGACACGACGCCACCAAGTCTCAGCGTCACCCTCCAGGAAGTGAGTAGCCAAATATACCTGATGCTTTTCCTTAATAACAGGTTCTCGAACAACTTCTCTAATGCTGAAATCCAGTTTTCTACTTCCCGCGGCTCAGAACTCTGCCCGGCGAAACGCGGAGGACGGAACTGGCTGACATAAGCTAAACGATCCGTGAGCTCCCTCTGCTCCAACTCTGTCAAAGGGGCGATCTGAGATGAGGTCGACGAAGTCGCCGCTGGCGGTGCCGCAGATGTCCTCTGCTCAAGTAATCTCATCATCCGCTCCAACATTTTCCTTCTGGCGTTTGGCAGGCCTCTTCCTGGCGCCGCAACGCCTCAGTCAACTGGGCCACTTGGGCCCGCCAGCTCCTGGTCAGACATCTGGGCCACTTGGGCCCGCAGCTCAAGAACCTCACCCTGTGCAACCTCCTCCTGCTCGGGCCTGTCCTCTGACGCGGAGTGCGCCCGCGTCGTCGCACGACGTCTAGGAGGCATCTCAGGCAACTGCGACAGGGAAAACAGGGTGTCAGAGAACAAAAACCTCACAACCCAAAGACAGCGAGAGTTTTAAGACATGTTTCCAGCTCTAAAGTGTTGTGTTGTCTGCAGCCAACGAACTACTTTAGAGAGCTAACATGTATAGGTACATCGCCCGGACATCCCGGGGGAGTCAAACACAACCAAAACTC
>JAQNDB010004101.1:0-25548 GCA_029204045.2 Tillandsia leiboldiana | reverse complement strand
CGAGCGAGTGATCCAGATTCTCGAAGATATGCGCCGAGCCTGCGCTACCTGATTTGGCGGTGATGGATGGTCAAGTATCTACCTCTCGTGGAATAACTACAAAAACAGTTACCAAGCTAGCGTCCAAATGGCACCGTATGAAGCCTTGTACGGGCGTCGCTGTCGGTTCCTATTGTTGGGATGACTCCTTGGGGTGAGCGAAAGTTCTTGGGTCCTGACTTAGTAGAAGAACGAAGGAAAGTGTAAGCCTCATTAGAAGCGGTTGTTGACCGCCAGAGTCGGCAGAAGAGCTATGCAGATCAGAGACGACGTGTCTCTTGGTGTTTCAGGCGGGGAAGCACGTTTTGCCCCGGGTCAGCCACCAAAGGATTAGACGCGTCGGCTTGAGGGGCCAGTTGAGCCAGCGGTTCGTTGGACCTTTCGAAATTTTGGAACCGATGACCCGGTAGCCATCGTTTGGCCGCCGCCAAACCTCGAACGGCGGTACAATGTGTTTCACGTCCGATGCTACGAAATACCTCCCGGACCCGTGCATGTTCTTGATGTCACTGCTATCGAGCTCAGACGGACTGGTTTGGAGGAAACACCGGTGCGGATCTTGGCATGGGAGGACAAAAAGCGCGCAATCGGCCGAGCCCCTATGTAAAGGTGTATGGAGCAACCATGAAGAGCGGGAAGCTGTTACGGAATTTGAGTTGGCGTATCTGTGAATTCAGGTTAAGTCTTGAAGATTGAGGTAAAGAAAGTTGGATCAATAAACTCAATCTCAAGAAAGAAGAATTCAAAAGGATCAGGTATGTTTAACTTAATATCTGGTGATCCGAATACTTCTTTAGAGTAGAAACACTTGGATGGATTTGTTATTGCATTTAAATACAAAACTGGACATGGGACATGTTCAGGATCCGGATCAGATTGTTCAATCCGGATCCCGAAGGTGGTTCGTTCATACACCAGTTCAATCCGGATCGTAGCTTCCTTGATCTGGATCCCGAACACTGAGTTTACATTTTATTTGAACGATCCGGATCAGGCTACTGCAATCCGGATCCGAACGTTGATGTTTGGTGAACTGTATGAACGATCCGGATCAAGCACTTCGATCCGGATCCCGAACCTTCGTTTTTCTGGAATCTGTTTTTCTCGCTACTGCAATCCGGATCGCCGATCTCCGATCCGGATCGTCGTCATGTAAAAACTCCAGAAAAGGTTAGTTTTGATCCTTATCTTTTCCAAGGGTTTCTAACCTATAAATAGACCCTATGATTCTTTTTCTAGGGCAAGCCAGAAAATCCAAATAGCGTATAAAAAATATAATCTTTATACGGCCTAAGATCCACATATAGAGAAGAAGAAAGGAAATACTAGATTTAATCTTATGTTTCTTCATCTATATTGATTGATTTGATTCTAGGTTTTGATACCATATTCTGAGTAGAATCAAATCAATGAATACTTAGATGGTATTTCCGATCTATTTCTAATCTAAGTATTCGGCGGATCATCACCACCCAAAAAACAACGATTTACCCCCAAAATCGGCGCGTTGACTCGCGTGGCCTTGTGGATTCAAGGTGCAACGCTCTCGTGGATTCGGAGCGAGGTACGTTCGTGGATTCGAAGCGTGCTACTGGGTGAAGACCGTGGATTCGGTCGGACGCGTCGACGTTGGACGGGGACTCGACGTTGGACGCCGTGGATTCGGCGTTGGACGCACATCGTGGATTCGAGAAAGCGTCGTGGAGCGAGCGGAGAAGATCAACTAGGAGCGTATGGAAAAGGTTGAGTCGTCTGTGAGTACGGTATATCACCTTGTACGTGTTTATTCTAGTGGATTTCACCGTGTTATCGGTCCCGTGGTTTTTTACTCCGGTTTGGAGTTTTCCACGTAAAAATCTCTGCGTGTTATTTATTTTTCCGCATTGGTTTTATATCGCAAAGATTTTTTGAGTGTTTATGGTTACACCTATTCACCCCCCTCTAGGTGTTTTTCCCCTATTTAGATCCTATTATTCATATAACCCAACAAGTGGTATCAGAGAGGGAATAGGGTTGTAAACAATGGTTGAAGGTGGAAACATCAACAGACCCCATTCTTCGATGGAACAAATTATGCGTACTGGAAAGTACGGATGAAAGCCTTTTAATTTCCATCGACGACGGGTGTGGCAATCAATTGAATTAGGATGGTCTAATCCAACTGAATTTATTGGTGATGTTCGCACCATCAAACCTAGGTCGAAATGGACCAAGGAAGAGATTGATATATCTTCTTACATGGCAAGGGAATAAATGCTTTATTTAATGCCTTATCACAAACAGAGTTCTCTCGCGTCTCGGCATGTGAGACTGCGAAAGAAATCTGGGATGTTCTTCAAGTTACGCATGAGGGAACTAACCTTGTGAAGATTCAGAACTGCAAATGCTTACAGCAAGTTTGACTCTATTTTCATGGCAGAAAATGAATCGTTCACAGACTATTACACACGATTGCAAGACATCGTAAACTCATGTGCTAACTTGGGAGAGAAGATTCCAGAATTTAAAATTGTAAGAAAGATCTTAAGAACTCTTCATGAAAGATTTCGTTCCAAGGTTACAGCCATTGAAACTATTAACACCCGGACGAAATCCGTGTAGAAGAATTAGTTGGTTCCTTACAAACTTATGAAATGACATTTCCTACTAACTATTCTTCGGGAAAGGCATCCTCTTCTAAGTCTTTATGAAAACAACAAAAGAAGAAGACGCGGATTCATCCTCCTCAGGCGATGACGAGAACCTATCTATGGAGGACTTTGAGAAGCAGCTCGCTCTCTTGACAAGGAAGTTTCGCCGAAATTTTCGAAGGGGTAATTCAAGCAAAACTCCATCCTTCGGAAAGTGGAAGAAAGGCAAGGGTTCTTCAAGTTACAAGTCAAGAAAGCAAGAAGGCTTTTCTAAGGATAAGAAAAGCACAGAAGGACAAGTCCAATGCTTCAAGTGCCGAGGGTACGGCCATATCTCAACGGAATGTCCAACTAAGAATCCGTCTAAGAAGAAGGCGATGCAAGCCGTCACTTGGGATGACACCTCATCGTCAAATGAGTCATCATCAAGTGATGAAGAAGACAACGCAACTGCGTTCCATGCGTCCACATCTTCACCCTTCCTGTGCTTAATGGCAAGTACATCCGACTCGTTGTCCAACTCCATTGTTGAAAAGAATGCAACGGACAATGAATCGGATGATTCGGAAGGTGAAGATTTTGCTCTAGCCTACCATAAACTTTTGAGGGATTCAAAGAAACTGGCTAAGCAAACTAAGGGTTGAGAGGAGATTGCAGGATCTCGAAGAAGAACTAAAAAGGGTAACTTCTCTCTCGACCGATCTTGAAGTGGAAGGGATAATCTGATAAAAGCAAATGTTTCCCTTCAAGAGTCCAATGAGCAATTCCGAGAAGAATTATATAGATATGGTTAACAAAGCGAATTACTTCTTGAAGCTCAACGGCGAGGCTCGACAGAAAAATTGGAAATGACAGAGACCATTATCCAACTCAAGGATGACTTACAGCGATTTTCATCAGGAAGGAGTAAGTTGGATAAGCTTCTTGGTCTTGGTCAATCAAACAAGTTCGGCCTTGGATACATCGAACTAAAGACGATTTTAGTTCGGTTGGGACAGTTTTTGTGCCACAGTCGGTATCTCCTCCTCCGACACCGAATTCACGACAAGCAACGACAACAAGCCTACTTCACCCTCCTCGGAATTGTCAAGCACTAAGGTATGTTTTCGTTGTAATTTTGCAGGGCACATAAGGAGAAATTGCAAGATGGGAGCCAAGGGTCAACTCAAGCAATTCTTGCAACGACTACCAAAAGGTTGATTCCTCGAAAATCGAATGCAAATTCTTTGAAGGAAAGAGCCTCGGTAGTTCATCAAACAAGACGACGACGTCAAGGAAAAGCGACGGATCAAACAGACGCTTTCACCAAAGGTATCAACCTCACAGTCACTTCCGACGTACACCAAAACTCGAAAGGTTTGGGTACGCAAAGGTGAATTCTTCTCTCATCCTTGAATCACGTCGGTACCAAACGGCCCTTGGAATTATTACATATGGATCTTATGGGGCCAACACGTCAACCATCCTTGGGAGGTAAATGGTATATTTTCTTATTGGTTGATGATTTCTCTCGGTATTCATGGGTAGCATTTTTAAAAGAGAAAGGCTGATACTTTGATTCTTTTCACGAGATTTGCCTTCGTATTATGATTGAAAAGAATGAAAAGATCATTCGTGTTAGAAGTGATAGAGGTGGAGAATTCATAAATTCTAATTCATTGATTTTTGCACTTCCAACGGCATTAAGCATGAATTCTCAGCACCCTATACACCTCAACAGAATGGTGTTGTCGAGCGCAAAAACAGGGTTGTTCAAGAGATGGCACGTGTTTGCTTCATAGCCGGAATTACCGCTACATTTTTGGAATGAAGCTGTGAACACTGCAATCTATGTTATTAATCGAGTTTATTTGCGCCCGGGAACGTTAAATACACCATATGAACTATGGTGTGGTAGAAAACCCAACATCAAATATTTTCGCATCTTCAGGAGTCGGTGTTACATTTTACGTGACCGTGAAATCTTGAAAAGTTTGACTCTCGAAGTGGCGAAGGGATTTTCTTGGGGTATTCTACGAATAGTAGAGCATATCGGGTATTTAACTTGGAATCTAAGACGATCGTAGAATCTATAAATGTTAAAGTAGATGAAGCTTTCCACTTTGCATCTGATAAATCTACCCCTGATATCTCTCTTGATGATGATACTCCTGTAAGTGCATCTTCTCATGATAATACTTCCAATATTAATGATGCATCTAATGGTTCTTCAAGTTTATCTGATGTGCAGGAATCATCTCATGTACCTCCGAGTACTCCATTACAACAAACGTTACGCATCTCCAAGGATCATCCTGAATCAAACATCATTAGAGACCCACAAGAAGGAGTCAAAACTCGGAGACAGTTGGTTTGTGGATTCGCATGTTATGTTTCCACGATCGAACCAAAGAACGTAGATAAAGCTCTTCAGGATGACTACTGGATTGAAGCAATGCAGGAAGAGCTCCATCAGTTTGAACGCAACAAAGTCTGGGAATTAACGACGCCTCCGAAGCAACACAATGTGATCGGTACTAAATGGATTTTCAAGAACAAGAAAAATAAGGATGGTACCATCATCAGGAACAAAGCACGTTTAGTTGCTCAAGGCTACTCTCAAATAGAAGGTATAGACTTTGATGAAACGTTCGCCCCTGTAGCTAGACTCGAGTCCATTCGTATCTTATTCGCTATTGCTTGTCACTTTAAAATAAAACTCTTTCAAATGGACGTTAAGAGCGCGTTTTTAAATGGGTTTTTAAATGAGGAAGTTTATGTGGCTCAACCGAAAGGTTTTGTAGACTGTAAACTACCTAACCATGTTTTTCGTTTGAAAAAGGCTCTTTACGGTTTAAAACAAGCACCACGAGGTTGGTACGAAAGGTTGACAAAGCACCTTTTGGAGAAGGGCTATACTCGACGGGGAGCAGATCGGACTCTCTTTGTGAAGCATTATCAAAATAACTTCATTGTTGCACAAATCTATGTCGATGACATTGTGTTTGGAGCAACAAAGGATAATGATGCTTCTAAATTCGCAGAAACCATGGAAAGCGAATTTGAGATGTCTATGATGGGCGAACTGACATACTTTCTTGGATTGTAAGTGAAACAAAATGGTGAAGGCATCCATCTGTGTCAATCCAAGTACGCAAAGGAGTTGGTAAAGAAATCCGGATTAGAAGATTCTAAAGATTTTCCTACTCCTATGGGAACTAGTAATAAGGGATTAGGAAGTGACTCTCTTAGTGATAATGTAGACGAGAAACTCTATCGCAGCATAATTGGAAGTCTACTTTACCTCACAGCTAGTCGCCCGGATATATCCTTTAGTGTTGGGATTTGCGCGAGATATCAATCAGCACCAAAGGAGGTTCACCTGAAAGCGGTGAAACAGATCATCCGGTACGTCAAAGGAACTGTAAACTTCGGAATTTGGTATCCTATGGGAACAAGTTTAGATATTATTGGATACTCAGATGCCGATTGGGCAGGATCTGTGGATGATCGAAAAAGTATGAGTGGTGCATGTTTTTATCTTGGCCATTGTCTTGTTGCATGGCATAGTAAAAAGCAAAACTGCATTGCACTCTCGACTGCCGAAGCGGAATACATCTCAGCGGGTAGTTGTTCAACTCAACTTATTTGGATGAAAAGCGTGTTGAGCGACTTCCGGATTTCAGCAACTTCGGTAACTGTTTTATGTGACAACACAAGTGCTATAAACATTTCAAAAAACCCTGTGTTGCACTCTAGAACAAAACACATTGAACTTAGATATCATTTTCTTAGAGAGCTAGTTGAATCAAATATTCTTCAAATTTCCTACATTTCAACTGAAGATCAATTAGCTGACATTTTAACAAAACCTTTGGATCAAAAACGTTTTAGTCATTTGCGTAAAGCAATTGGAATGCTTTCCTTGAAATAAACCCTTTTTGAAACTCTTGTTTAGGTTAGGTTTTGTTTTTGTGTTTTTGTTCATTATCTATGCTTAGACATAGACTATTAATTGAGCATTAGTTTTATTGACTTTGACTGCATCCTTTTATATATTTAGAAATCTATTATGCCTTAGATATCATAATATTTCATTTGATGCAATGATCATTTATGTCAATTAACTCATCTTTGTTTTGATCAAAGTCAATTTCTCTCTCGATGATCTCTTGGTATAGTTTTTATCTTATTTGACTGTTTAGTCGAGTATGAAATCGAGATCAATATTTGGCTAAATACTTTATATCTTAGATAATTGATAGCCAATTGAGGGGGAGTCAAAGAAAAAGTATTATGCTCAAAAGATGTGGAAAGAGTTACATCCCAATGAGGAGTGTGAAAACTACCACCACATGGAGGAAAGAGCTACCACCTCGGTCGTCCGAGTACTGTGTGCAGCTACCACATGTATACCAAGCAAGGTTTTTCAAGTTTGATTAATTAAAATGCATGTTGAAATACTTGACTCTGTCAAAATTTCAAGGTTGGTATAAGGTGGGATTTTTAATGAAAGATGCTCAAAGAGCCACTCTCTTCAATAAATTGACTAGATATATTATCTAATTTATCTGGGATGTTAGACATCTATTGATCTTTGTATTTCATTTTCTTTACCGAATTGATGATTTGATAAAGGCATTACTCATAAGATCAAGTTAGATGTAATTGAAGTTGTTCAACTTTAAGGGATTTAATTTTTATAAATTTTCGTTTCATTTGTTGGATGTTATTGATAGATTTGGTATAATCTATTTCTTGTTGTATGAAACGATGATTTTCGTTTAAAGTTGATACACAAAAGTGCTTACAATCTTTTTCTGGTTTTTTTAGACTTTCTCTAAAATTTTCTAAAGAAAAGGTTGGAGCCGATCCGGATTGGAACTGCCGATCCGGATCCCGAACGCAGATATTCTTCTGCGGGCAGCCGATCCGGATTGGACCTGCCGATCCGGATCCTGAACGCAGTTTTTCACTGCGGGTAGCCGATCCGGATCGTAATCACGAACTGATCCGGATCGCGGCTAGGGTTTTATATAGGACAAAAGGGTTTTGATTTCTTTTACTCCAATCTTTTGTTCCAAAGTTTCCAGAGCTTCTCTCTCTAGATTTCATCCATCTTGGAAGCTTTCAAACTCAAGTTCTTCAATTCCAAGTAAGTTTTATTGATCAAAATCTCGATTTTTCACAGTTTTTCTTTTTCCTCCTCAAAACGTGATGAATTTCTTGTATCAATTTCATTTGTGGATGGTTTTTGATCAAATTTCTTTTGAAATAAGAACTCTGGGTAGATTAGTTTTGATTATATGCTAGGTATTCTCAAGATAAACGGATTTTTGGTCTTCGATTTCAAAAATTTCGGTTTTAGGGCATATAATGGGAATTTTCCAAAATCATGCAATTGATCTATTTTTAAAATTCTTTTTGCAAAACTAATTTGATTCCTAGTCTCTCTACACGATAATGATTGTTTGGGTACAATTTTTCTAATTTTTGAAAATTAACAATTTTTTCGTGTTCTTGAGTTGTTGCTCACAGGATTTCTTTTCACAAGGAACCAATAGCAATGGTGATCACCTGGATCATTTTCCTTATGGCTGCTATGGTACATACGAGAGACACTGTCAAGCCCAAGAGGGCTAAGAAAGCGAAAAAAGCGAAAGATGATTCCGATACGGAATCTGAAACGGAATCAATTGATTGGGATGAGCTTCAAGTTGAAGCAACAACTGTTCCCACTGCTTCAAAGGGAAAAGCGACTGCCGAGACATCAAAGGAAACGGCTCCGCCCACTGCTACGGAAAAAGGAAAAGCACCAATGACCTCTTCATCCATTTTCTTAAAAAGAAAAAGACTCGCTCGACGACCTGGACGAGCTCGAGGTATTGAAATAAATGAACCATGTCAAGAGAATCCAAAGAATATCTCTCAAATTGACACTGAATCTGAAGACGAAGAAGATTGGGACACATTTCTTGATGAAGTACAACAAGGTATTGATGAAGAAAATAAGGTTTACCTAAAGAACAAGAAGCTACTGAAGTCTTCCTCAATACTTAAGCAGCAAGCAAGGAAAAAGAGTGTGCCAAGCAATGAACCTCTTGACAATTCACATTCTTTGCCAAGAAGATCTCCTCGGAATGAAGGACAGACTGCTCCGTCAATCGTGACACAACGTTCTTCAACTTCCCGAAGAATTGACCAAAAGGAAAACCTGGAGTCTTCCATCAAACAAGAACAAGACAAAATGGCTCTAGGACTCAGAAAGATGTCCAAGGACATACATCAGATGAAACAAGAGTGTTCTACGATTTCGGGATTGCTTAAAGGAATTTCGAAAAAGCTGGGCTGCACGAGCTCTGAGGACTCCGCCTCGAATGACTCAGATTCAGATGCTTGAATTGTTTGTCTACTAATTCTCTTATGCAGGAACTTCATTTTTTTTTAACCTTTTTGTGCAGGTCTTTAAGTTTTAGTTTTAAGTTTTTGTTCTCAAACTTTTGGTACTTGAACTGTTAACTATTCTCTCCACTTTGGTATTTTTTGGCTAACTTTTGTGACAAAAAGGGGGAGAGAGAAGTATAAACAATGATATAATGGTTACTGAGAAAACTTGAAACTATAGAGGTAAGTTTAACCTCAACTTGAAAGGTAAGTAGAACTTCAACTTTCGGTTTTCATTTGTGTTTGAATGCATGCCTCGACTAACTATTCGACTAACTATTTCGGCATGTAATATAACTAACAAGTTGATGTTCACTAACATGACATTTGGTGATTGATTGCATAGAAGATATGTTGGTGTTTTAACTATGATAAGTTTACATATCTGAATGTATAAATGTCATGGTAAGTATAAATGAGTATAAACTTCATCTCTGTATGTGGTTTTTGAATGATATAAAATTCTTGAGGTATCTAACGATTTCTTTTGTCAAGAATGATTTCTTTTGCAGAGAGTACAGATGTCTAAGTCTAGAGTCTGTTTTAGGAGTATTTTTGTTGTATGGTGATAGCAACAAAAATATCTTTTTGAATTTTTTTGAGTGGATCTATGTTTTGTCACGAAACCGCCAAAGGGGGAGATTGTTACGGAATTTGAGTTGGCGTATTTCGTGAATTCGGTTAAGTCTTGAAGATTGAAGGTAAAGGAAGTTGGATCATATAACTCAATCTCAAGAAAGAAGAATTCAAAAGGATCAGGTATGTTTAACTTAATTTCTTTGGTGATCCGAATACTTCTTATAGCGTAGAAACACTTGGATGGATTTGTTATTGCATAAATATCAAAAACTGGACATGGGACATGTTCAGGATCCGGATCAGATTGTTCAATCCGGATCCCGAAGGTGGTTCGTTCATACACCAGTTCAATCCGGATCGTAGCTTCCCTTGATCCGGATCCCGAACACTGAGTTTACCATTTTATTTGAACGATCCGGATCAGGCTACTGCAATCCGGATCCCGAACGTTGATGTTTGGTGAACTGTATGAACGATCCGGATCAAGCACTTCGATCCGGATCCCGAACCTTCGTTTTTCTGGAATCTGTTTTTCTCGCTACTGCAATCCGGATCGCCGATCTCCGATCCGGATCGTCGTCATGTAAAAACTCCAGAAAAGGTTAGTTTTTGATCCTTATCTTCTTCCAAGGGTTTCTAACCTATAAATAGACCCTATGATTCTTTTTTCTAGGGCAAGCCGAAAATCCAAATAGCCGTCATAATAAAATATAATCTTTTATACGGCCTAAGATCCACATATAGAGAAGAAAGGAAATACTAGATTTAATCTTATGTTTCTTCATCTATATTGATTGATTTGATTCTAGGTTTTGATACTCATATTCTGAGTAGAATCAAATCAATGAATACTTAGATGGTATTTCCGATCTATTTCTAATCTAAGTATTCGGCGGATCATCACCACCCAAAAAACAACGATTTACCCCAAAATCGGCGCGTGGACTCGCGTGGCCTTGTGGATTCAAGGTGCAACCGCTCTCGTGGATTCGGAGCGAGGTACGTTCGTGGATTCGAAGCGTGCTACTGGGTGAAGACCGTGGATTCGGTCGGACGTCGTGGACTCGACGTTGGACGTCGTGGATTCGGCGTTGGACGCACATCGTGGATTCGAGAAGCGTCGTGGAGCGAGCGGAGAAGATCAACTAGGAGCGTATGGAAAAGGTTGAGTCGTCTGTGAGTACGGTATATCACCTTGTACGTGTTTAATTCTAGTGGATTTCACCGTGTTATCGGTCCCGTGGTTTTTTACTCCGGTTTGGAGTTTTCCACGTAAAAATCTCTGCGTGTTATTTATTTTTTCTGCATTGGGTTTTTATATCGCAAAGATTTTTGAGTGTTTATGGTTTACACCTATTCACCCCCCTCTAGGTGTTTTTTCCCCTATTTAGATCCTATTATTCATATAACCCAACAGAAGCGACATAGGAATTAGAGTCGAAGATGATGGAGTGCTACCCAGATTTGTTCGACGTGGACCAGGGTTAAGTTTCGAGGATGAAACTTCGTTTAAGGGGTGAGTGACGTAGTATCTCGACCTCCCCGTTTTCCGTTTTATTTATTTAAAATTAACTAGTTGTTAAGGGGTTGAGAATTCGTGAATTCCTAGGCTGATAGTCGGTGTTTGCGGGTATTTTTAGGTGCTAGAGCTCGCAAAATGGTGAACGGGGGCGCGATCGGATTTGAATTTCGACTCCTGGATCTCCTGGAAAAGAGTTTTGAAGTTCCCTATTCACTAAGTGCACCGGAATCCGTGCTGGCGATCGGCACGCTTTTCGAGGTAATCTGGACCCCTCATTCAAATTTCAAACGATTAAGGGGTTATTTTTATTATTTTTATAATTTTTGGTATTAGTCGGTTTCCTTCGATCGGGTGCGTAAAAGGAAATCCCACTTTTCACTCTTTTCAAAGAACGCGGCGTGGGGAACACTAGACCGAGAGAAGGGAAGAGGGAGAGAGAGTTTTTCCTTTCTGCGTGGTTGATCGAGCGAGGAGCGGGTGATCCTCCTTCTTTCTTTTCCTTCCGCGAAATCAAGGTCAGTTGTTCGTTTGGTTGTCCCATGGCATAGTTTTTTTTCCTTGTTGTGTCGGGGTCGTTGGCAAATCTTCCGCTTTTATTTCCGCCGCCGCTGCCGCCGCGGCCACGGCCGCGAACCCTAGCTGCAGGCAGGCGCCCACGCGGGCCGGTGCCGCGCGGGGCCGCCTGCAGGCAGGCGCCCGCGCGGGCCGGTGCCGCGCGAGGCTGCCTGCAGGCGGGCTGCGCCCGCGCGGGCTAGTGCCGCGCGGGGCCGCCTGTAGGCAGGCGCCCGCGCGGGCTGGTGCCGCGCGGGCAGGCGCCGCGCGGGCTGGTGACGCGCGGGGCTGCCGCAGGCGGTGCACGCCCGCACGGGCTAGTGCCGTGCGGGGATTTTTGCCGCGCGGGTTTTGTTTAGCCGCCGTCGGGTTCCTAGGACCACATCGGCGTTCCGGTTTCGGTCCGATGTTTGGTGTTTCTTTCTGGGTGTTCAATTTTAGTGTTACTAATACTTGTTTTTGGGGGCCTTTAGGTCCGGGAACCGTACGGGGGACACGAGACGGGTCCGAGTGTTTTCGGTCGACGCACGCTAAGGTGGGTTCCTCTTTCGACAGTTCATGAGTCGGGAAATGAGGGTAATTGGTAAGAGTAAAGTATTGACATGTTAAAATATTGTTAACCCTTGTATAAGCTTATGTCTTATTATCATTATATTTATGGCGACTGAGGGTCGCGGTGCTCGATGATACATCATGTTCTGGGTTACGATGCTCGAGGTTGCTTACACGCACACCGGCGGTATGGCCACCGCACAGGGTGTATTTTTTCGGAAAGATTGTACGTTGACCCGTGTACCCCACAAGGTGACGTAGTGGGGGCCCCTATAGGTGGGGGGTTAAAGGCACCAAGGTGAGAGCGGTGTGGATTACCGAGGCAGGTGCTTGGTTTGGTTTAGCGGTGTGGATTACCGAGGCAGGTGCTCGGTCTGGTTTAGCGGTGTAGATTACCGAGGCAGGTGCTCGGTCTGGTTTAGCGGTGTTGATTACCGAGGCAGGTGCTCGGTCTGGTTTCGTTACAGGGGGTTACGGTTGACCGCACGATGAGGAGTGCGTATGCTCTGGTTCTTTCGGTTGGTTTTGTTTACATTTTTTACCGCTTATTACTTTACTCTATTCGTCACTGATTTCCCACATTGTGACAGGTTCAGTCGGGGGTGGGATCTGGGACGACGGTGAGGCCGCGACGTGAGGATTATGGCCTTACTCAGGGCTAGATACTTTACTTTCCCTTTTCTTTTGGCCATTTCTTTTGAGTTAGTAGTTATGTGAGTATGATTTGTTGATGTGGATGATGTGGATGTTGGGACGGTTGCATGTTCTGTGGATGAATGCTTTATTTTATTATGGTCAACCGTTTTCAAATAATCGAAAAGGATTGCGAAAATGTTTTGAAAAACATAGGTGTCGTGTGGGCACTGTTTTAAAATCTTGTGGATTTATGGATTGCGAAAATGATTTTAAAAGTATAGGTGTCGTGTGGGTACCGTTTTAAAACCCTATGGATTTATCCTTTCAAAGTTAGTCGGCCCCTTTGATGCTTATGCAATATTATTGTATGTACTCTTTTACTCAACTCTTGAACTAGTGTGGTTAAAGTGTTAATTGTAGTTATGACGCCGTGCATATACAAAGGAGACTCCGCCCGTTTGCGGAGTGAATTTGTATATGCGACGGGTCTGGGCACGCACCGGGGGAAAGGGTTTCAAAAAAAAAAAAAAAAAAGTTATGCACCACATATTTGCTTTTCTTCCGCTTATTTAAACCCCGGGGCGTGACATTTACTCTTGATAAGTCTCTTGATGATGAATTATTTGCTGATGATGTTGCATCTGTGCATGATAAATCTTCTAATCCTGATGCATCTCATGACACTTCAAGTCCATCCACTTTACATGATTCATCGCATGTCTCGCCGAGTACTCCTTTACCTCAAACTCTACGTATCTCCAAGGACCATCCCGAATCGAACATCATTGGAGATCCTCAAGAAGGAGTCCTGTAGTGGCCCAGATCCCCGTGTGGCTTTCTCGCATGATCTGCGGTGAGAAACACCTATTATTGGTGTGTCGGGCCCACAACGTGTCAGATGGACGTGTTAGACGGACTCAGTGAGGATTCCGGATCAAGCCTGTCTTTCGTATGGGTTATGTTAATATGGATCTGAATAGGAGAAAAACCACCTAGAGGGGGGGTGAATAGGTGTAAATAATAAACACACCAAATCGTTGCGTAAAAAATAACCCAATGCGAAAAATAAATAAAGTACGTAAGATTTACGTGGAAAACTCCATCACAGGAGTAAAAAACCACGGGACCGATAACACGGCGAAATCCACTAAGATTAAACACGTACAAGGTGATTTACCGTAACCCTACGACTCAACCTTTTCCATACGCTCCTAGTTGATCTTCTCCGCTCGCTCCACAACACTCCTCGAATCCACGATTTGCGTCCAACTTCGAATCCACGAAGTCCAACGTCGAATCTACGACGTCCAGCCGAATCCATGGTCTTCACCAAAGTAGCACGTATCGATCACACGAACGTACCTCGCCCCGAATCCACGAGAGCGGTAGCACCTTGAATCCACAAGGCCACGCGAATCCACGCGCCGATTTTGGAAAATCGTTGTTTTTGTTGGTGATGATAATCTGCCGAATACTTAGATCAAAGATAGATAAGAAAACACCATCTAAGTATTCTTCAATTTGATTCTACGAGAAATAGGAGTTTGGAAACCCTAGAATCAAATTGAACGATATAGACGAAGAAACATAAATTAGATCATGTTTTCCTTTCTTCTCTATATATGTGGATTTTTCCATTTTTGGATTACCCTAAAAGATGAATGATAGGGTCTATTTATAGGTTAGAAACCTTTGGAAAGAGATAAGCATAAAAAACTACCTTATCTGGAATTTTCCCGCTCGACGGTTCGGACTGGATTAAATCTGATCCGGACTGTCGTCTTTAGACAGAGCTTTCCAGAAAAACAAGTTCGGGGTCCGGACTGGAATTTCCTGATCCGGACTGTTCATGCGATTTCAGCAAACACATAGTTCGGGGTCCGGACTGAGCAGAGGCTGTTCCGGACTGGAATTCCGCATGAACTAAACTATGTTCGGGGTCCGGACTGGAATGGTCTGATCCGGATCATGAACATCCAACTTGTCCAATTTCTGATTTTTATGCAATGAAAAATCTTCCAATTGTTTCTAAACTATAAGAATGTATTCGGATCACCAAAATTATTTAGTTAAACGTACCTGATCCTTTTGAATTCATTCTTGTAGCACTCGAGAAATTCAAGTATGGTTGCGAACGAGGAAGCAGATCTAAACCTTAGTGACTTGCATACCGGTGCGCGTATTGCACAGTTTACGGAGCACTATGTCTGCCTTTCGGATCCGAGTCTGATCTCGAAAATCTGAAATCACTAGTGCGACCGTCTCGTCGAACCGATTGAAAATGATATAAACTAATTCTCGATCCGACGGTCGGATTGTTCAGAAATCAGTTGAGAAGCTTGTGGGGCCCACGACTTAAGTCGTGAATAGTAACCTCCTGATTTAAATTCCCCACCGAGCGAACGTTAGCCGATTCACTGTCTGGAGTCCGAATCTAGCGATTCGGGTAGTCGATTTGAATGGCACCGCCATTCTGAGCACAATGGCGCTGACGGAATTCGCGTTTAGTGATCCGGGTGCATCGAAGTGCGTGCGTCATACTGCAACTTACAGAACTTAATGGCCCGAGATTTTATTCGAGCGCTGAATCAAGCAAGCAAATACGCTACTTGATAGGTCTCGACGAGCCGGACGTCGTGGCAAAGTCGGTTTCGCAATTTGACGAACCGGTTGTCTCGAAATGCGTGAAATATGGTAAAATTTACTGTATTTTCGGTGTAAACTCAATATTTTATGCACCATGTCTAGGGAAACTTGGTGTAGAAGGTCTATTGTGCAAGATGAATCTACAATAAGGGTCTTAGTGCAAGGGGTGATGTGTGGAAGGGGTAAAATGCAAAGAAAGTGGAAAAATGCATTAAATGGTACTAGGTTCTTGTATCGTGGGTTGGGGGCAGTTACAACTGCTCCTCCACGTTTCCCACTCCCCTCTGCCACGACCTCCATGCCCAGGAACCCCTCCCTTTATGGGATGGCCGGAGTGAGAGAGAGAGGGAGAGAGAAACTTTTAGTTAAGTAAAGGATCACGAAGATCCTTGGGGATTGCTGCTAGAGTATCCGGAGGTCTTCTGCATACCCCAGAACTCGAGACAAGGGAATTCGGGTGCGAGCCGTGGCCGCGCGACGCTGACCGGCGTCATCCCATCTTCCCCAACTCCGGCGAGGTAAGCCCTCTTTATTCTTGGAGTTTTAGAGGTCAAGACCTTTGGAAGTGGGCTTTGTAGGTTCTAAGGATGCTCCACGCACAGCCCCGAAAATGGGAAGCCATTGGTTGGTCGGCGGCCAAGTTGCACAGCCGAGAGCTCCGCCTCGAGCTTGCTTTGCTCCCGGCGACTTTTAATGAAAAGTAAAATGATGGGTTGGGACTGTAGGACCAATAGGTCATCTCTGCAAAGTTTGAGGGTTTTTGGTTGAGTAACTACGCCGCAGTTCAAAACCCTAGTTTTCGGGTTTTTCCACCTCCGGCCGAGCTATGTGCTCCGGCGCCGGCGGGCCTCCCCACCTCCGGCCAAGTGGTCGAGGAGCTCCCTGGGGGTGAGAGGAGTCCACCCATGTACTTGCATGGCATCCATGCAGCTTGGTTGAGGCGCGGCCATGATGGGCTCGAGGTGGGTTCGGGGTGCGGTTGCCGGCGTTCCGGTCGTCCCCGGCGGCCGGGGAGTGGACAAGAAGCTTCCTGGGATCGATTATATCGTATCCATGCCCTTGCATGGATACCATGAAGCCTCGGAGGAAATCCGCCATTAGAGGCGAAGAAGCTCCAAACCGAGCTTGCTCCGCCGCCGTCTCCGCCGCGTCCTCACCGCCGGGAATTGTTCCAGATGTGATGGTAGAGATGAAAAACACCTTATGGTGCAGTTGCTGGAGGCCCAGAGACCAGAGATGGAAAAATCTTCATCTCGGGTCTATGGTGGTCATCTTCTTCATTAGCTCCACCTTTGCCCGCGGCTAACCTGGGGAGCAAGCTTGAACCCAAGTTGATGGGGAGGATCCTGTAACTTATTAGATCAATTCCTTCCAAGTTGGAAGGGTGTTGGTGCAGTGTTGGCCGAGAACAAGCTCGGGCATGGCTTGGGTTCATGTTTAACAATTGGTGCACTTAAGGTGTTTGATGAAATGCCTGAGAGAGGTTCTATTTGGATTTTGGCTTCGAGTATAAAATGAAAGCTGCTTTATTTCATCCCCTGAGCTTAATGCTCACTTTAGACCAAAGTTTGACTGTGTGGATCAAGGTGTGGAGCCAAGCTAAGCCATTCGAGAACAAGGGCCTTGGATCTGCTTGATCCAGCAGTTCTGGGCTACACTTTGGGCAAGCCCCTGTGTCCCTGAGGTGTCTTGAGCAAAATGCTCAAGTTATTTTACAGTGGGCACTGGTAAATGCAAGGTTGTAGTGTTATCAAGCTCTAGGTTAGTTGGTTGGCCTAAGTCCTGTTCTGGGCTGTTTGCGAAGCCGCGACAGTGAGCTCCTAGCTAATTTGGGGTCACTGGACGCGATGCTCGCGTCGGATTTCGATTTCGTTGAGCCGAAGAAACAAAAATGCATTTAGGCTATGTTAGAGAGGTATATTATGGCCCGAAGTTTTCCTCGGGTACCGTGCTGCTGCAAATGGGTGAGCACGGTGTTCAGCGGGTCGAGTGTCACTTACTGGAAGTGACGGTTCGTAAAAATAATATCCCAGTTAAGAGAACGAGCGAAAACGACTCTTATTTTATTGTAAAAGTGCAATTGGGTAGAACCCTAGGGGTCTAACTGCAATTGTAGCCTCATGGGCTGTTTTGGGCTGTACGCCCATGATCTCTAAACCCTTCGTTGGAGATCCAATGGCTTTCGTTGAGCGGAAATCGGATTTCTGGAAAATTCCGGCAAAATCCTGGGACTTCGGCGAAGTTTCCGTATAGCTTGCACACACAGTGAGTTAGGGGGATGGATATGAGAGAGAGTCTATTATTGACTTGTATTTATTATTCAGGTACTAGCAGTCAGCCGCTAGCCAGTGAGCCTCCCAGCGGATTTGAGGATCGCTTGTACTGAGGTGGGTTTACGGTCGAGGCTAAGTATTGTGTTGGTAATCCGAAAGGGACTTTTTATTGGTATTCGGTACTAACACTGACGGTTTCTATGATGTACTACCTTACCCCGTGTACTTGGTTACTTGGTTACTTGGATACTTGGTTACTTGGTTACTTGGTTACTTATGCTCGAGTTGCGACACGCGCACCCGCGGTTTGGCCACCGCAAAGGGTGCTCTTTTCCGGAAAGGCGGTCTTTGACCCGTGTTACCCCACGAGGTGACGTAGTGGGGGGCCCCTTATTAGTTGTGGGGTTTGAGGCAGCGAGGTGCGAGCGGTGCGACCGCCGGGAATGGATCCCGATGTGGTCAGGTGTGAGACCGCCGGGATTGGATCCCGATGTGGTCAGGTGTGAGACCGCCGGGATTGGATCCCGATGTGGTCAGGTGTGCGACCGCCGGGATTGGATCCCGATGCGGTCAGGTGTTACAGGTGATACCGGGGTTGCAGGTGTTACAGGTGGTTGCGAGTTACCGTTACGAGTAGAGCGGTTGTTCCGGCCAGTCTTACTTTTGTGGCTTGGTATTACTTTACTGCTTTAGTACTATTTTTATAATAGTGTCGCTGACTACCCACTCCGTGACAGGTACTTCCAGGGGGTAGAGGTAGGCGACGGTGAGGCCGGGTTGGTAGCAGTCGGTCTGAGGGAGCTCTAGTATGCTGTTTTATTTACCTTCTCTGCATTTCATTCGGTATTGTAGGTTACTGTGTGGTTCTCGATACCCTTGTGGGGTCGTGTGGATGTTGAGTACTTTCTTTCTGCCTATGCACTACTGTTTTCCTTATTGTTCCCGTATTGGCCGTTTTCAAAGCAACATGACTAGAAAAGAAAAGAACTTCGAAAACTATCTTTCAAAATCTGGGTCGTGTGGACCTGTTTTCCAAACCCTGTGGATTTATGGCATCTTTTCAAACTGTCTTCAAAACCTTGGGTCGTGTGGACCTGCTTTCAAACCTGTGAGTTTATCCTTTCAACTTGATTGGCCACGGGTATTGTTTAGTCTTCATGCACCATACTACTTCGAACTGTTGTGATTAAATGGGAAAATGATTGCTTATGATCGACTATTGTAACAGCCGCGACGTCGTGCATATACAGAGGAGACTCTGCCCGATTTTCGAGTAAATCTGTATATGTGGCGGGTCTGGGCACGCGCTGGGGAAGGAGGTTTCTAAACAAAAAAAAATTTGTACGCACTTTACGCGTACTTTGAAGTATCGTTTCCGCTAAAATAAAACCCCCGGGGCGTGACAGATTAAGATGGTATCAGAGACTTTGCTTTAATCACAACAGTGACAGCCCAACATCCACCGAGATATCACACTTAACTACGAATAAATGAAATGTGTGGGACGTAAGGTTGTAGGACGTGAGTGAACGTGGGGGAAAGGAGAATTTGTGTGATTTATTTACGCACGGTTTTCTTGGTATGCTGGGACTAATGTGTTTCCTTGATGTGCACAGATAGAAGCCTGATTTTGGGTAGGTAACTGCTGCCAGACATGGACTTTGCGGCAGAGGTGAACCGCGTACTACGCAACCAGCTGCGCGACGTGGCTGTGAAATTGCTAACTCTCGCGGATGTAATAGCCGCGGGTTTTCGAACCGCTTTTAGGCAAAGGGGTCCGGGGGTTTGATCTTCTTTTGTCATTCTGGGCAGGCCGTCGGGGGCTCGCGGGCATTTTTTTTGAGAATAAAGCTCGCGAAGCGGAGGCCGGCGGCGCGATCGGATCGGATTTCCGACCCCGGAAGCTCCCGGAATAAATTTTCGAAGTTGCTGCGGTTCGGGTGTCCGGCACGTCCCTTTTGAGGTAAACCAGACCAGGATTTAACGATATTTTTTGATTCAAGCTAGTTAATTCTTTCGCACCGGCTCAGTCTAATTTTCTGTAAATTTTCGGGATCCGACATAAATTAATTAATTTATTTCGTTCTATCTATCCGGGTTAAATTGGGGCTAGGTTAGCATTTGGAGTTGGACGCGGGTTGGGCTCGATCGTACCAAAACAGCTAATTAATTGGGGTTTGAGAGGTGAGGGTTGGGAACCCCTTCTCAGTCTGCTACCCCTTTGGCACGCACGACCCGAGCGAAGACGGTCGAGGAGAGGGGAGAACGCCGCATCCCCACCACCACCACACCGGACCTACGAGAACGGACGATCCCCTCTTCCCAAACCTTCGTCGTCCTCATCAAGGTGAGACGGGAATTTAGTTTCTTTTTCCTCGTGTTGAGTTCTTGATCATCTTGACCGGAAGGGGTGAGGCACAGGCGGCGGATTTCCCGGAATCCGCCGCACGTGCGAAGAAACCCCCCCCCCCATCCGGCGCCCTCATGCGACCCGCACGGGCCAGGCGGCGCCCAGCCCCCCCCGCGTGCGGGATGACCCGCACGGGGCCGGGCGCACGCCCAGCCGCGTGCGGGATGACCCGCACGGGGCCGGGCGGCGCCCAGCCCCCGCGTGCGGGATGGCCCGCACGGGGCCGGGCGCACGCCCAGCCGCGTGCGGGGTGACCCGCACGGGGCTGGGCGACGCCCAGACCCGCGTGCGGGGTGACCCGCACGGGGCCGGGCGGCACGCCCAGCCCGCGTGCGGGGTAGGCCGCAGGGCTGGGCGGCGCCCAGCCCCGCGTGCGGGGTGACCCGCACGGGGCGGACGCGCGCTCACCCCACGTGTGGGGTTGCCCGTACGGAGCTGAGCACGCGCACGGCCCGCGTGCGGACGGGGAGCCGCGAACCCGACGAGCGGTTCGCCCGCCTCTCGTCTTCATCCGCGTCTGAGCGTCGCTTTTCTCCTCGCGGCAGGTGTGCGAAGGAGCCGAGCGGGAGTACCAGGACGCGAGGGAGCGGAGCGTTGACGCCTACTAGCGACAGGTGGGTTGAGTGTGATATTTGGCATCGAACCACATTGATTGTTTTAATTTAAATATTATATGTTACCGTTCACTTCAGTAATCATTATTCTAGATGCTACGGATTATTGCTACACATCGATAGTTACGTGGTCTCGTGTTTTGATGCTTCAGCTACCGTCTTTCCTTCGACTATGCTAATAGTAGGGCACTGATTTCAAAACCTTGTGGATTTATGGATTGCAAAATGAGCTTTCAAAACTTGGGTGTCGTGTGGGCACCGTTTTCAAAACCCTGGGGTTTATGCTGATTTCGAAACTCGTTTTCAAAACTTAAGTGCCGGGTGGGCACTCTTTAAAAACCGTGGATTTATCCTTTCAAGTTGAAGTGGCCATGCGCTTAAATATTTAGAATACTGGTTGTATGTAATTGAATGTTGTGATTGAATGGTTATGTTGCTTGGGAGATGTATTCAACCACACGCCGTGCACGTACAGGGGAGACTCTGTCCGTTTGCAGAGAGATCCTGTATGTGCGGCGGGTCTGGGCACGCACCGGGGAAGAAAGAGACCTTTCAAAAAAAAAAAAAAAAAAAAAAAAAATGTCGTTTCCGCTAAAACAAACCCCCGGGGCGTGACAGATTAAGATGGTATCAGAGACTTCATTCAATCACAACAGCTAGTGCCGACATCCGTGGGAATGCCTCACATACCTACGAATAAATGAAATGGGTGGGGCATAGGATTTTAGAACGTGATGTGAACGGGGGGCGGGAGTTTGAATCTTTCCTCGCATAAAAGGGTACACTGGTTGTAGTTACTGTCTAATTTTGACCTTCTTGTGAGTGACAGATATGGCCCGTACAAGGTCATCGGCGGGGGACGCCGAGGCGGATGCGACAACGTCGACGGCCGCGGAGAACCAACTCCTGCGGCAACAATTGCGGGAAATGGCGGGGCAATTGGCTACCCTCACCGATCACGTACGCCAGATGACGCAGCAGCAGGCCGCACCTGTGACGGCCGCCCCGGTCCCTCCGCCGGGGCCGACAGCACCGGCCGCGGCACCGCCGACAGCACACCACCAGCGGCGACTACGGGGCCGGCGCCAGGGACAACTAGCCGGGTTATTCTGGAGGAAACGGTGGTCACGCCTACCCCTATCGCGGCTGCCGCCGCCACGAGTGGAGGGGGGGTTGTGATGACCGAACGGGATCGAGTGCGGGCCAACTTGAAGGACTTTAAGAAGCACGACCCGCCCACGTTCGAAGGGGACACGACAGATCCGTGGGTCGTGGAGAACTGGGTGGGGTCAATGGAGAAACTCTTTGAAGACTTACTTATGGAGGATCACGAGCGGGTTCCCCTAGCCGTCCATTGCTTGGAAGGGAATGCCCGCTTGTGGTGGAAGACGATACGCCCCGATCCTGCTAAGGGTACCGCTCTTCCGTCCTGGACACTTTCAAGAAGGAGCTGTTCGAGGCCTTCTTCACCAGCCTAGCGTCAAGAAAAAGTTGGAGGATGACCCTAAACCACATTCAACAAGGGGACCGGACGGTCATGGAATATCAACGGGAATTCGTTCCGACTAGTAAATTGCGTCCCGTTCGTCGCACGGACGAGGCTCACAAGGCACAACTCTTCGTCGATGGCTGCGAAGCGACATCTTCGAGGTGGTGAACGCGGCTGGCCTGCATACTTTCAGGATGGTGGTCGACAAGGCCCACCACGGTGGAGCGGGGTTTTTGCTGTGACCCGTGCCAGAAGGGAGAACGCGGCGCGGTCTAAGGGATCAAGAAGCGACACCAGCAAGGCTGGGGGGAGGGTTCTTCCAGCGGCGGAGCCGACCCCCAAAAGATGGAGGACCGCCGACAGGACCCCCGGGGGCGCGCCAACAGGAGGACGAGGCCGTTGGAATAGGCCATTGTGTCATATGCGGGGGAGGACACCTGCCGGTGAGAGTGCCCCCAACGAGTCCCCCTAGACCATGTTTCAGGTGCGGCAACGGGGGCACTTCCGACCGCAGACTGCCCCTTAGGCGGGGGATCAGGCGCCCATGGGAGCACCTACCCAGGGCCCAGCCACAGACATCTCAGGGCGGGGGAAAGCTTTTTTTTTTTTTTTCCTATGGCGTCGGCTTCCAGACCCCCGGCCCCACGGCGTGAGGGAGGACCGGCAACCAACACACAGGCGGGAGGGTTTTCTCAATGACCCGCCAAGGGACTGATCCACCGGAGGACGCTCTTGCAGGTACTACTTCCGTTTGAATTCCCGTGCTAGAACTCTTTTCGATACCGGAGCAACGCACTCGTTCATGTCTCACGATTTCGTTTTTCATGCATAACCTCGAGGAGACACCCCTCCAAGCCTCCTTGACGGTGCCAACGGCGGGAGGGACTCTGGAGCGCGACCAGTTTTGTTGGCCGCCTGCCCGATTATGTTGGGACGGTTGGTCTGCCCTTGGGACTTGGCGGTGATCCCTTTGAAGGAGTACGACGTGGTGTTGGGCATGGACTGGCTCACAAGGTACCAGGCACTCATTGATTGCGACAAGCGACAACTGCGGCTGCAAGAACCGGGCTTCCCCGAACATGTGTACATAATGGGCAAGAGCATCTCCTTCCCGGCGGTTATTTCAGCGGCACGGGTCAGAAGACTGGTTGAGGGGGGGTGCGTGCCTATCTAGCATCGGTGGATTTGGCTACTCGACCCTCGACGACACTTGCAGATATCCCAGTGGTGAGGGACTATCCTGACGTTTTCCCCGCGGAGTTGCCGGGGATGCCTCCGGAGAGGGAGGTGGAGTTCCCTATTGAGCTGCTGCCAGGCACGCAGCCTATTACGAAGGCCCCTTACCGAATGGCCTTCGCGGAGCTGAAGGAGCTTAAGGCACAACTGGAAGATCTCTTGGACAAAGGGTTCATCCGACCGAGTGTGTCACCCTGGGGCGCACCGGTACTCTTTACGGAAGAAAGATGGAAGCCTGCGGCTCTGCATTGACTACAGAGGGATAAACAAAGTCACGGTGAAGAATAAGTACCCCCCTACCCAGAATCGACGGACCCTTCGATCAGTTACGGGGAGCGACGGTCTTCTCCAAAATTGACCTACAGTCGGGCTATCATCAACTCCGAGTTCGAAATGAAGATATCCCCAAGAACCGCCTTCCGGACTCGATACGGCCACTACGAGTTCACGGTGATGCCTTTCGGGCTTACGACGCCCCGCTGTTTTCATGGACATGATGAACCGGATCTTCAGACCCTTCTTGGATCGGTTCGTGGTAGTCTTCATCGACGACATCCTGATTTACCCACTACCGACGAGGAGCACGAGGACCATCTACGGGACGATCCTGCAAACCTCAGAGAGCATAAGCTGTTCGCTAAACTCACAGAAGTGTGAATTCTGGCTGCGGGAAGTTGGCTTCCTAGGGCATGTGATCTCGGCACAGGGGATCGCTGTGGACCCCAAAAAGGTAGAAGCAGTGGTAGACTGGCGGCCGCCGACGTCGGTGACAGAGTACGAGTTTTTCTAGGGCTGGCAGGATACTACCGGCGTTTCGTTGAGGGTTTCGCAAAGATCGCTACCCCTTTAAACCGATTGACCAGAAAAGGCGAGAAGTTCATATGGACGGCCAAGTGCCAGGAGAGTTTTGAGGAACTCAAGAAGAGATTAACTAAGGCACCAATACTGGTGCTGCCGACGCACGGAGAGGATTATGAAGTGTACTGCGACGCGTCAAGATCGGTCTTGGAGGTGTTCTGATGCAACAGGGGAAGGTGATCGCCTACGCGTCCAGGCAGCTGAAGACTACGAAAGGAACTACCGATACACGACCTTGGAATTGGCCGCCGTGGTCTTCGTTTTGAAACTGTGGAGGCATTACCTCTTCGGAGTCCACTGCAACGTTTTCTCAGATCATCAAGTCTTAAGTACATCTTTACCCAAAAAGAGTTAAACTTGCGGCAGAGACGGTGGCTCGAGTTGCTGAAGGATTACGACTTGACGATCCAATATCACCCCAGGGAAGGCAAATGTGGTGGCAGACGCACTGAGCAGGAAACGGCATCGGGACGGGCGTCGGAGAGCGCGCTGACAAAGCAGGACCACCTGATCGCGGAGTTCGCGCGAATGCAGTTGGAGGTGGTGCCTGCGGGCACAGTCTGCAAGCTAGCTTGGTTTCAAGCCGACGCTATTCGAGAAGATCAGGAGGGACAGCAGACCGATCTGCACCTACAGCTTACGAGACAGATCCCTCAGGGTCAAGAGAGTGCCTTGCGGTGAAAGACGACGGCACCCTAGGTTTGTCGAGGGCGGTTCTGGTGCCGGATTCACAGGTTGAAGAATGAATCTTAGCGGAGGCCCATCGAGTCCCTTAGGCGGCAAAACCGGGGGGCCACGAGAGTACAGGATCTACAAACAAAGTTCTGGTGGCCGAAGTTAAAGAATACTGACGCGATAAGTAGCCCACGCCTCTAGTATGTCAAGCTACAGGTCCGAACACCAGCGACCAGCAGCAGGGAGCTACAGCCTCTTACCGGTACCAGAGTGGAAATGGGGGACCAGATCACCAGGATTTGTCAATGGATTCCCACGTTCAAACAGGGGCCACGAGGCGATCGGTGTAGTTGATGCCGTAAACAAAGTCAGCACATTCCTAACTATTTCACACACTTGGACCCGCGAACGGCT
>JAQNDB010004100.1:0-25553 GCA_029204045.2 Tillandsia leiboldiana | reverse complement strand
TGCCTCCACGTGGTCTGCATGCAAACGGGCAACGCCGCGGGAGTCCGCACGCAAAACGGAGCACGCCGCGCAAGTCCGCAGCAAAACGGAAACACGACGTCGGACATACATTTATGTCCGCGCGCAAAACAAAGCACGATGCCGGAGTCCGCACGCAAAACGGAGGCCTGCCACGTAAAACGGAGCACGCCGTCGGATTTCCACGCAAAAATGGGAGCACGTGGTGCGGAAAGTCCGTACGCAAAACGGAGTCCGCACGCACACGTAGCCACGCCGCAGGACGTCCGCACGCAAAAGTTGCAGTAATGACACGGTCCCCAACAACACAAGCGCAAGGGGTCAAATCCAACGTCAATAAGAAAGCCCAAAAACTGTGCCAAAAATCAACGCAAAACAACACGCAGGACCTACCTCGACCGCGTCGCGCCGCCCAACCAGCTCCTTGGACACCTCGCGCGCTTCGCGAGGTCCACGGCGCACCGCCCGCACCCCACAAAATCCCCTCCCTCACTCTCTCTCGCGCTCGGTTGGAGAGAGAAAGGAAAAGAAGAGGAGAAAAGGTGCGGGAAAGAAGGAAGAAAAAGAAGAGAAGAAGGGGAGGAGGTTGGTGTTACGGAATTTGAGTTGGCGTATTTCGTGAATTCGGTTAAGTCTTGAAGATTGAAGGAAAAGGAAGTTGGATCATATAACTCAATCTCAAGAAAGAAGAATTCAAAAGGATCAGGTATGTTTAACTTAATATCTTTGGTGATCCGAATACTTCTTATAGCGCAGAAACACTTGGATGGATTTGTTATTGCATAAATATCAAAAACTGGACATGGGACATGTTCAGGATCCGGATCAGACTGTTCAATCCGGATCCCGAAGGTGGTTCGTTCATACACCAGTTCAATCCGGATCGTTGCTTCCTTGATCCGGATCCCGAACACTGAGTTTACCATTTTACTTGAACGATCCGGATCAGGCTTCGCAATCCGGATCCCGAACGTTGATGTTTGGTGAACTGTATGAACGATCCGGATCAAGCACTTCGATCCGGATCCCGAACCTTCGCTTTTCTGGAAACTGTTTTTCTCGCTACTGCAATCCGGATCGTCGATATCCGATCCGGATCGTCGTCATGTAAAATTCCAGAAAAAGATAGTTTTTGATCCTTATATTCTTCCAAGGGTTTCTAACCTATAAATAGACCCTATGATTCTTTTCTAGGGTGAGTCCACAGAATAGAAAAAGTAGCCGTCATCTTTTATACGGCCTAGATCCACATATAGAGAAGAAAGGAAATCATAGATTCTATCTTATGTTTCTTCATCTATATTGATTGATTTGATTCTAGGTTTTCATACTCACATTCTGAGTAGAATCAAATCAATGAATACTTAGATGGTATTTCCGATCTATTTCTAATCTAAGTATTCGGCGGATCATTACCACCCAAAAAACAACGATTTACCACAAATCGGCGCGTGCTACTGGGTGAAGACCGTGGATTCGGTCGGACGTCGTGGACTCGACGTTGGACGCCGTGGATTCGGCGTTGGACGCTCATCGTGGATTCGAGAAGCGTCGTGGAGCGAGCGGAGAAGATCAACTAGGAGCGTATGGAAAAGGTTGAGTCGTCTATGAGTACGGTATATCACCTTGTACGTGTTTAATTCTAGTGGATTTCACCGTGTTATCGGTCCCGTGGTTTTTTACTCCGGTTTGGAGTTTTCCACGTAAAAATCTCTGCGTGTTATTTATTTTTCCGCATTGGGTTTTTATATCGCAAAGATTTTTGAGTGTTTATGGTTTACACCTATTCACCCCCCTCTAGGTGTTTTTTTCCCTATTTAGATCCTATTATCATATAACCCAACAAGTGGTATCAGAGAGGGAATAGGGTTGTAAACAATGGTTGAAGGTGGAAACATCAACAGACCTCCGTTCTTCGATGGAACAAATTATGCGTACTGGAAAGTACGGATGAAAGCCTTTTTAATTTCCATCGACGAACGGGTGTGGCAATCAATTGAATTAGGATGGTCTAATCCAACTGAATTTATTGGTGATGTTCGCACCATCAAACCTAGGTCGAAATGGACCAAGGAAGAGATTGATATATCTTCTTACAATGGCAAGGGAATAATGCTTTATTTAATGTCTTATCACAAACAGAGTTCTCTCGCGTCTCGGCATGTGAGACTGCGAAAGAAATCTGGGATGTTCTTCAAGTTACGCATGAGGGAACTAACCTTGTGAAGATTCAGAAAATGCAAATGCTTACGAGCAAGTTTGACTCTATTTTCATGGCAGAAAATGAATCGTTCACAGACTATTACACACGATTGCAAGACATCGTAAACTCATGTGCTAACTTGGGAGAGAAGATTCCAGAATTTAAATTGTAAGAAAGATCTTAAGAACTCTTCCTGAAAGATTTCGTTCCAAGGTTACTGCCATTAAAACTATTAAACACCGGACGAAATCCGTGTAGAAGAATTAGTTGGTTCTTTACAAACTTATGAAATGACATTTCCTACTAACTATTCTTCGGGAAAGGCATCCTCTTCTAAGTCTTCAGGTTATGCTTTGAAAACAACAAAAGAAGAAGACGCGGATTCATCCTCCTCAGGCGATGACGAGAATTTATCTATGGAGGACTTTGAGAAGCAGCTCGCTCTCTTGACAAGGAAGTTTCGCCGAAATTTTCGAAGGGGTAATTCAAGCAAAACTCCATCCTTCGGAATGTGGAAGAAAGGCAAGGGTTCTTCAAGTTACAAGTCAAGAAAGCAAGAAGGCTTTTCTAAGGATAAGAAAAGCACAGAAGGACAAGTCCAATGCTTCAAGTGCCGAGGGTACGGCCATATCTCAACGGAATGTCCAACTAAGAATCCGTCTAAGAAGAAGGCGATGCAAGCCGTCACTTGGGATGACACCTCATCGTCAAATGAGTCATCGTCAAGTGATGAAGAAGACAACGCAACTGCATTCCACGCGTCCACATCTTCACCCTTCATGTGCTTAATGGCAAGTACATCCGACTCATTGTCCAACTCCACTGTTGAAAAGAATGCAACGGACAATGAATCGGATGATTCGGAAGGTGAAGATTTTGCTCTAGCCTACCATAGACTTTTGAGGGTTCAAAGAAACTGGCTAAGCAAAACAAGGGTTGAGAGGGAGATTGCAGGATCTCGAAGAAGAACTAAAAAGGGTAACTTCTCTCTCGACCGATCTTGAAGTGGAAAGGGATAATCTGATAAAAGCAAATGTTTCCCTTCAAGAGTCCAATGAGCAATTCGAGAAGAATTATATAGATATGGTTAACAAAGCGAATTACTTCTTGAAGCTCAACGGCGAGGCTCGACAGGAAAAATTGGAAATGACAGAGACCATTATCCAACTCAAGGATGATTTACAACGATTTTCATCAGGAAGGAGTAAGTTGGATAAGCTTCTTGGTCTTGGTCAATCAAACAAGTTCGGCCTCGGATACAATCGAACTGAAGACAATTTTAGTTCGGTTGGGACAGTTTTTGTGCCTCAGTCGGTATCTCCTCCTCCGACACCGGAATTCACGACAAGCGACGACAACAAGCCTACTTCATCCTCCTCGAATCGTCAAGCACTAAGGTATGTTTTCGTTGTAATTTTGCAGGGCAGATTGAAAGAAATTGCAAGATTGGAGCTCAAAGATCAAATCAATCACATCTTGCAACTGCTACCAATGAGTTCACTCCCAGAATCAAAGAAGGACTTTTCAAAGAAAAGAACATTGGTAGTACATCAAACAAGACGATGAGAAAAGAAAAAGATCAATCATACAAGACGTCTTCATCAAGGAAATTTCTCAACCATTGCCAACATACTCTAAAACTCGAAAGGTTTGGGTATGCAAAGGTGAAATCTTTCCTTGTCTTTGTCACGCCCCGGGGGTTTGTTTTAGCGGAAACGATTCATAAAAGTCGAATATTTGATGTGTAATTTTTTTTTTTTTTTGTTTAAAAGAGAACCTCTCTTCCCCGGCACGTGCCCAGACCCGCCACACATGCAGGATCACTCTGCAAACGGACGGAGTCTCCCCTGTATGTGCACGGCGTAGCGTTCAGTACATGTTCCAACATACACAGCCAATCAATCACAACAATTAACCAGCATTCTAAACTAATAACAGAAGAACCTATGGCCGGTCAATTTGGAAAGGATAAATCCACAGTTTTGAAAGAGCGCCTACCCGGCGCTTACGTTTTGAAAGCTAGTTTCGAAATTAGCATAAATCCACAAGGTTCGAAAGCGGTGCCCACCCGACACCAAGTTTTGAAATCCCTTTCGCAATCCATAAATCCACAGGGTTTTGAAACCAGTGCCCACACGACACTTAGATTTTAAAAACGGTTTTCGCAATCTTTTCTTTGGCTTCTGCCTTTTGATTTTTAAATGGCCGATAGGATAAAGGGAAAAATATTCCACCCAGGGGCACTAAATGTAACCTGTACCGACATCCATGCCGACCCCACGAGGTATCGCGAACCACTCACATAACTACAAAGTAATGAAAAGCGAGAATAAAAGAATAAACACAGTCCAGGGTCCCCAGCGACCCAGCTGCTCCTGTCCCGTCCTCACCACGCCTACCTCTCTCCCCGTCTGGACCCTGTCACGAAGTGGGATGTCAGTGACGCAGAAATAGTAAAGCATGAGAATATAGTAAAACAAACCGTGAAGACAACTGGAGCAACCACCCTCTCAAAGAGGAAAGGCAACCTGTACACCTGTATCCTGTAATACCCGGACACGTCGGACAACTAACCGACGGCCCGTACCGTTACCTGCAGAAACCCGACCACGTCGGACAACTAAACCGACGGGTCGCATCGCACGCACCTCGGCGCCTCAAACCCCACAACTAATAAGGGGCCCCACTACGTCACCTCGTGGGTATGCTCGCACCTCGGCGCCTCAAACCCCACAACTAATAAGGGGCCCCACTACGTCACCTCGTGGGTATGCTCGCACCTCGGCGCCTCAAACCCCACAACTAATAAGGGGCCCCACTACGTCACCTCGTGGGTATACACGGGTCATAGACCACTTTTCCGGAAAAGCGCACCCTTTGCGGTGGCCAAACCGCGGGTGCGCGTGCTGCAGCCTCGAGCAAAGTAACCATAACCGTTATCATGTCAGCATCATAATGTATAAACAAGAGTAAACTGTAACCGCTATCATGTATAAACAAGAGTAAACTATAACCGCTATCATGTATAAACAAGAGTAAACTGTAACCGCTATCATGTATAAACAAGAGTAAACTATAACCGCTATCATGTATAATCCAAAGAAGAACGGTAACACATGTGCCTCAAAAGTACCCCGCTAACATGTAATAACGAAAGTAAACTGACTGCCAAAGACCGACGCTAGACACCAAGGCAAAAGAACCCACTAACATGCATAAGCTATCACCCATCAATATTAAACCCAAGTACACTTAGAGTTGACCCCGTCCACATGATAGAGTTAGATGCTAGGACAAGAAAATAACAACCCACCTGAAACGTGAAGAAAGTGTGTGGGAACTTCAAGTTAAGATGCTCCCACCTTGAGCCCGAAAAGAACTACAGTAAGAAGTATCGTTAATAACATCGTCGGGGTCAAAACACTCAAAAACGGGGGCGGAACGGGCCAAAAACGGAGCTTCTGGGCTCTTTGGCAGAAGGCTGGTGCACGGTCCAGGCGTGGACCGGGTCTGCGGCCAAGGGTGGCGGCCCTCACAGACCGGGCGCACACTGTGCGGTGAACCGCCCCATCCTGGACCGGGCCGCGCACGGGCAAAAAGGCGCGCGCCGGGTTCATCACTTCCCGGTCGCGGGCGCAGCACCGGGCGCACCACTGTGCGGTGAACCGCGCTTGCGGGCTGGGCCGGCGCACGCAACCGTGCACCGGGTCTGCGCCCCCAGGCCGCGGGGCGTGCGCCGGGTGCACGCCCAGCGTGTGGACTGCGCACTTGCGGCCCGGTCTGGCGCACGCAGCTGTGCGCCGGGTTCACGCCCGCAGGTGGCCGATCCGTGCGCCGGGTGCACGATCGGCCGGTGGACCGCGGCTGAGGGAGCCGTACGGGATGAACAGTAAGTTTCCCGTTTTCGCGTTTTCTCTCCGTTTTCGCTCCCGTGCGATACCGGCGACGACCCCGCGAACATTGTAACGGCGGCGGCGGGCCTCCCGTCTAACAACGGCGGCGGCGGCCTCCCGTTCGACACCACGCCTCGCACGCAACACAACAAGAAGGAAAACCCTAAATCGAAAAAGATAACCGGGAAGGCCCGAACCGTTTACCTTGTTTTCGCCGGTGAGGGAGAAAGGAAGAGGATCGTCCCGCTCTCTTTCGTCGGGTTCCGCAGGGCGTGCGATCGTCCTTCCTTCTCCTCGTCTCCGTCTCGGTTCCTTACGCCCTCGGTTGAAAAGAGAGGAAATATGAATCGGGGTTTTTCCCCTTCCCTTTCTTAAGGGGGCCGCCTTAAACCCTAGCCGTCAAGAGAGAAACCAAGGAGGGAAAAACCCTACGACCCCCCGATTGTAAAGAAACCCTAAAATTGCCAAATAAAAACCGACGGCTAAGATTGTCTCGAAAAGCGTGTCAAACGCTCGCACGGATCCCGGAGCACACAGAAAGGGGCCCAAACTTCAAAAATTTATTCTGGGAGATCCGGGAGTCGGAATTCGAATCCGATCGCGTCTTCGTTCACCGTTTTGCGAGCTCTAGCACCAAAAATTATCCGCAAGTCCCGATGATCAGCCCGAAAATTCTCGAATTTCTGCCCCACCTTAGTCAACTAAAAAAAATATTAAATTAGGACCCTAAACGAAAAACCGAAAGGTCGAGGTACCACCCAAAAGATAAAATAACCCACTGACATAAAAAAATGAAAGTCCGATCGCCTCGAAATGTGTACCAGCCACCTAGCACGGATTCCGATGCACCACTCAAAGCAAACGCTTTGACCCCCATTCCGGGAGATCCGTAAGTCGGAATCCGAATCCGTTCGCTTTGCCGCCCTCCGTTCTTCGAGCTCAACGCAGGAAAAATACTAGCGGCCCCGGTCAGTCCATTGCCGAAAGCGGTGAAAAGTTTTCCTACCAGTCCTGTCCAAAATAAAAAGGGGGTATACAGGGTAAGGGAACGCCAGGACTCTACATCACTCACCACAAAAAAAAGTTTCGTCCTCGAAACTTAATCCTGGTCCGCAACGCATAAAACTGAGTAGCACTCCTCCATCTTTAACTCCTGTTCCTAAGTCGCTTCACGTTCTTCTTGGTTGCTCCACAGCACCTTCCCATAGGGGGTCGCCCGGTTGCACAATCCTTTTTGTCCTCTCGTGCTAAGGTCCGCACCGGTGTTCCGTCGAAGCTCAGGTCCTCTCTAAGCTCAAAGGCAGTGACCATCCGTCACCCAAAAATCAAGTAAGCAGGTTCAGAGCACATCTTCGAGAGTCCGGCTCATTCGCTCGGCTGTCCGCCGGTCTGGGGGTGAAACGCCGTGCTGAAGTGTGATTTAGTCTCTAGAGCTCGTTGCAGACTTGCCAAAGGTTCGACACCAGCCGAGTGTCTCTAGTCCACCAAAATTTCTGCCTGAGGTCCTCGTACATCTTCGTATCACCTGGATGCGCCGCAGAGGAAGCGCCGTGCGCCTCTGACGGTAATTCCCTTCTTCAATACTAGCAGTTCGGGCACGCAAGTCCACCCTCGAAAACGTATTGCGTTGTTCGCACTCGCCGAAAAGTCGCTTGCGGTGGTCCGGGGGGGGCCTTGTCTCGAAAAAAACTGTATCCGTGCGCCCATCTTCTGACCTTCTAGGGTTTCTCTAAAAGGGTTGGCTTGACCCTCAAGGACAAAAGTCGCGCGACAGCACCGGTCCTGCTGAGTACTCGCGCTCATCGGTTCCCCCCCCCCCGATTTGACCCTTCCTGCTTAAAACATCCGCTACTACACTTGCTTTTCCCGGGGTGGTACTGAATGGACAAGCCGAGTCCTTCAGTAACTCCAACCAATGTTTCTGCCGCAAAATTCAAATCCTTCTATGTGAACAAAACTTAAGACTCTGGCGGTCCGAAAACACATCACGATGAACTCCAAAAGGTGGTGTCTCCAAAGCTTTAAAACGAAAACGACTGTTGCCAGTTCCGGATCGTATGTCGAGCAGTTCCGCTCACCTTCTCTGTGATTCCCGTTGCTGGCACAATGTGCCCCAAAAAGTCCACTTCGCGAAGTCAGAACTCACATTCTTAGATTTAGCAAACAGCTTCTGGTCCCTGAGATTCCGGAGAAAAGTTCGTAAGTGCTCCTCGCAGTTGATTGGAGAGGTCATCAATCCCGGACTTGTTCTTCACTGTAACATTGTTTATCTCCCTATAGTCGATGCGTAGGCGTAGACTTCCGTTCTTCTTTTGCACGAAACGCACGGGTGCGCCCCAAGGTGACACACTCGGCCTGATGAACCCTTTATTCAGAAAAACTCCTTGTTGTGCCTTAGATTCCCTCAGTTCCGCGAAAGCCATTCCGCAAGGCGCCTAAATGATAGGTTGCGTGTCTGGTAGGAGCTCGAAAGATAGGATGACCTCTCGCCCGGGGGTATTCCCGACAATTCAGTCAGGAGGATGGCAGAAGAAACCCCTACCACGGGGGTGTCAGTGAACGACGTAAAGGGTCGAGTCGCTAGGCTCGCTGAAACCAAGTAGCTATACAACCGCCGGATACCTCGTCAACCAGTCCCTGCCCAGCACCTCGTCGTATTCCTGCCTCCCGACTCAAAATTCCCAGTCACGACGACACTGGTCCGCACGCCACCCCAGCCGGCGCTGAGCAGTCCGCAACAAAGTCTCGCGATGCGTCGGGGTGCCCCAGTCATACCGCCCAACCTATACCAATGGTCCCTTAAAAGTCCAAAACATCCAACCCGACGATGAGGAAAACAAGCCACACAACGCCCTCACAAGGCTCCGAGGGGTGCCAACCAAACAGGCTGGGTTACTAACTACCATAACTTCCCCTCCAAAAAAAATAATGAACTCACCTGTCACCGACACAGACCGCTCCCTTCCGTCCCCAACACGGGACACTTCCACCCGTCACCAACACGGGCCACAAGCTCGGAGCATATCCACCAACCCGGACCACCCGCTCCGACTATCCATCCTACCGAGGCGACGGTCAAGACTAACGTTAGGTTTCAGCTCTAAGACCTACCACAAGGTCTACCCCACAGAAAGGGCTGCGTACAGGGCCTCCTAGCCGAAGGTGACCAGTACCAAAACTCCGAGTAGTCGCCAGATCCCCCTCTTGACTCACACCAGCCCCAAAAGATCACAATCCACAACGCTCCCAACCAAGCCTCAAGGCTATGCGTTAGTCATGGGAAGCTGGCGACAAAACCCACAAGGTAGGGTCCTACTTCCGTCCCGGCACCGACGGGGTGCGACGCTCCAACCTGCCACTAGCTCTCGGTCCCAAACCGTTGCCCCACCCAGCACCGGGCATCTAATCGAGCGGTAAACTTCTAGACCAACAGCGACACTCCCAACTAGAAGAAAATCTAAGCTCTAGGTCCGTTCAGCAAAGACCTCCAGGTACTGAAGACTATCCATCTGAAATCTAAGGGTCGGAAGAAGACAAGCAACGAAAACAGCGAGAAGAACCGTGTCAAAAGTTGCCTAGGTTCACTAAACACACTCGAGGGATCACACGCCAACCCACCAGCAGGATAACCGAACCGACGCACTTGTGCAAAAAACGGGAACCCAACCCAAAGCTTTACCACCACAACCCCACCAAAAGGAGCCACCCGTGAACCCATCACGACGATCTCTACAATCGTCGCAGTGTCTACGGTGAAAGGCCGAACCATGGGTAATAATTATAGGGGAAGAATCCTCACTCCCTCCCGTACCTTGCCCATGGTGCAAAAGGGATCGACCGACTACCCGCTGTAACTTAACACCAGAAAACCCAGAAGGTACATGTTTGGACAAACGGCTATCCAGTTACTCATGACCGACAGACGGCTGACAAACCAACAACCCCCGGTGGGTTGTGCTACCACCCGAGCGATATCGGGAAAAGAAACCCAATAGTCCCCGCACTCTCGCATCTGTTGCCGCAGGAGCTAGTTTTCCGCGGCCGTCGACGTCGTCGTATCTGCCTCCGCGTCCCCGGCCGATGATCTGGTACGGGCCATATCTGTACACACACAACAAGAGTCAGCTCTAGACTTCACTTACAAAACAACGAACCACCTGGCGAGAGAAAAGGACTCAGACTCTTCCCCCCCTTCGATCACTCGCGTTCTACCTTCCTATGCCCTACCCATTTCATTCACCTGTAGGCAAGTGAGGTATCCCCACGGATGTCGGCACTAACTGTTGTGATTGAAAGAACTCTCTGATACCATTTAATCTGTCACGCCCCGGGGGTTTGTTTTAGCGGAAACGATTCATAAAAGTCGAATATTTGATGTGTAATTTTTTTTTTTTTTTGTTTAAAAGAGAACCTCTCTTCCCCGGCACGTGCCCAGACCCGCCACACATGCAGGATCACTCTGCAAACGGACGGAGTCTCCCCTGTATGTGCACGGCGTAGCGTTCAGTACATGTTCCAACATACACAGCCAATCAATCACAACAATTAACCAGCATTCTAAACTAATAACAGAAGAACCTATGGCCGGTCAATTTGGAAAGGATAAATCCACAGTTTTGAAAGAGCGCCTACCCGGCGCTTACGTTTTGAAAGCTAGTTTCGAAATTAGCATAAATCCACAAGGTTCGAAAGCGGTGCCCACCCGACACCAAGTTTTGAAATCCCTTTCGCAATCCATAAATCCACAGGGTTTTGAAACCAGTGCCCACACGACACTTAGATTTTAAAAACGGTTTTCGCAATCTTTTCTTTGGCTTCTGCCTTTTTGATTTTTAAATGGCCGATAGGAATAAAAGGGAAAAATATTCCACCAGGGGCACTAAATGTAACCTGTACCGACATCCATGCCGACCCCACGAGGGTATCGCGAACCACTCACATAACTACAAAGTAATGAAAAGCGAGAATAAAAGAATAAACACAGTCCAGGGTCCCCAGCGACCCAGCTGCTCCTGTCCCGTCCTCACCACCGCCTACCTCTCTCCCCGTCTGGACCCTGTCACGAAGTGGGATGTCAGTGACGCAGAAATAGTAAAGCATGAGAATATAGTAAAACAAACCGTGAAGACAACTGGAGCAACCACCCTCTCAAAGAGGAAAGGCAACCTGTACACCTGTATCCTGTAATACCCGGACACGTCGGACAACTAAACCGACGGCCCGTACCGTACCTGCAGAAACCCGACCACGTCGGACAACTAAACCGACGGGTCGCATCGCACGCACCTCGGCGCCTCAAACCCCACAACTAATAAGGGGCCCCACTACGTCACCTCGTGGGTATGCTCGCACCTCGGCGCCTCAAACCCCACAACTAATAAGGGGCCCCACTACGTCACCTCGTGGGTATGCTCGCACCTCGGCGCCTCAAACCCCACAACTAATAAGGGGCCCCACTACGTCACCTCGTGGGTATACACGGGTCATAGACCACTTTTCCGGAAAAGCGCACCCTTTGCGGTGGCCAAACCGCGGGTGCGCGTGCTGCAGCCTCGAGCAAAGTAACCATAACCGTTATCATGTCAGCATCATAATGTATAAACAAGAGTAAACTGTAACCGCTATCATGTATAAACAAGAGTAAACTATAACCGCTATCATGTATAAACAAGAGTAAACTGTAACCGCTATCATGTATAAACAAGAGTAAACTATAACCGCTATCATGTATAATCCAAAGAAGAACGGTAACACATGTGCTCAAAAGTACCCCGCTAACATGTAATAACGAAAGTAAACTGACTGCCAAAGACCGACGCTAGACACCAAGGCAAAAGAACCCACTAACATGCATAAGCTATCACCCATCAATATTAAACCCCAGTACACTTAGAGTTGACCCCGTCCAACATGATAGAGTTAGATGCTAGGACAAAGAAAATAACAACCCACCTGAAACGTGAAGAAAGTGTGTGGGAACTTCAGTTAAGATGCTCCCACCTTGAGCCCGAAAAGAACTACAGTAAGAAGTATCGTTAATAACATCGTCGGGGTCAAAACACTCAAAAACGGGGCGGAACGGGCCAAAAACGGAGCTTCTGGGCTCTTTGGCAGAAGGCTGGTGCACGGTCCAGGCGTGGACCGGGTCTGCGGCCAAGGGTGGCGGCCCTCACAGACCGGGCGCACACTGTGCGGTGAACCGCCCCATCCTGGGCCGGGCCGCGCACGGGCAAAAAGGCGCGCGCCGGGTTCATCACTTCCCGGTCGCGGCGCAGCACCGGGCGCACACTGTGCGGTGAACCGCGCTTGCGGGCTGGGCCGGCGCACGCAACCGTGCACCGGGTCTGCGCCCCCAGGCCGCGGGGCGTGCGCCGGGTGCACGCCCAGCGTGTGGACTGCGCACTTGCGGCCCGGTCTGGCGCACGCAGCTGTGCGCCGGGTTCACGCCCGCAGGTGGCCGATCCGTGCGCCGGGTGCACGATCGGCCGGTGGACCGCGGCTGAGGGAGCCGTACGGGATGAACAGTAAGTTTCCCGTTTTCGCGTTTTCTCTCCGTTTTCGCTCCCGTGCGATACCGGCGACGACCCCGCGAACATTGTAACGGCGGCGGCGGCCTCCCGTCTAACAACGGCGGCGGCGGCCTCCCGTTCGACACCACGCCTCGCACGCAACACAACAAGAAGGAAAACCCTAAATCGAAAAAGATAACCGGGAAGGCCCGAACCGTTTACCTTGTTTTCGCCGGTGAGGGAGAAAGGAAGAGGATCGTCCCGCTCTCTTTCGTCGGGTTCCGCAGGGCGTGCGATCGTCCTTCCTTCTCCTCGTCTCCGTCTCGGTTCCTTACGCCCTCGGTTGAAAAGAGAGGAAATATGAATCGGGGTTTTTCCCCTTCCCTTTCTTAAGGGGGCCGCCTTAAACCCTAGCCGTCAAGAGAGAAACCAAGGAGGGAAAAACCCTACGACCCCCCGATTGTAAAGAAACCCTAAAATTGCCAAAATAAAAACCGACGGCTAAGATTGTCTCGAAAAGCGTGTCAAACGCTCGCACGGATCCCGGAGCACACAGAAAGGGGCCCAAACTTCAAAAATTTATTCTGGGAGATCCGGGAGTCGGAATTCGAATCCGATCGCGTCTTCGTTCACCGTTTTGCGAGCTCTAGCACCAAAAATTATCCGCAAGTCCCGATGATCAGCCCGAAAATTCTCGAATTTCTGCCCCACCTTAGTCAACTAAAAAAAATATTAAATTAGGACCCTAAACGAAAAACCGAAAGGTCGAGGTACCACCCAAAAGATAAAATAACCCACTGACATAAAAAAATGAAAAGTCCGATCGCCTCGAAATGTGTACCAGCCACCTAGCACGGATTCCGATGCACCACTCAAAGCAAACGCTTTGACCCCCATTCCGGGAGATCCGTAAGTCGGAATCCGAATCCGTTCGCTTTGCCGCCCTCCGTTCTTCGAGCTCAAACGCAGAAAAATACTAGCGGCCCCGGTCAGTCCATTGCCGAAAGCGGTGAAAAGTTTTCCTACCAGTCCTGTCAAAATAAAAAGGGGGTATACAGGGTAAGGGAACGCCAGGACTCTACATTCTTTAATCTTTCTATGATTAAATGTTGTGTAGTTTATGTAGACTATTTTTCTTTCTTTGGGCCAACACGTCAACCATCCTTGGGAGGTAAATGGTATATTTTCTTATTGGTTGATGATTTCTCTCGGTATTCATGGGTAGCATTTTTAAAAGAGAAAGCTGATACTTTTGATTCTTTTCACGAGATTTGCCTTCGTATTATGATTGAAAAGAATGAAAAGATCATTCGTGTTAGAAGTGATAGAGGTGGAGAATTCATAAATTCTAAATTCATTGATTTTTGCACTTCCAACGGCATTAAGCATGAATTCTCAGCACCCTATACACCTCAACAGAATGGTGTTGTCGAGCGCAAAAACAGGTTTGTTCAAGAGATGGCACGTGTTATGCTTCATAGCCGGAATTTACCGCTACATTTTTGGGCTGAAGCTGTGAACACTGCAATCTATGTTATTAATCGAGTTTATTTGCGCCCGGGAACGTTAAATACACCATATGAACTATGGTGTTGTAGAAAACCCAACATCAAATATTTTCGTATCTTCGGGAGTCGATGTTACATTTTACGTGACCGCGAAAATCTTGGAAAGTTTGACTCTCGAAGTGACGAAGGGATTTTCTTGGGGTATTCTACGAATAGTAGAGCATATCGGGTATTTAACTTGGAATCTAAGACGATCGTAGAATCTATAAATGTTAAAGTAGATGAAGCTTTTCACTTTGCATCTGATAAATCTACCCCTGATATCCTCTTGATGATGATACTCCTGTAAATGCATCTTCTCATGATAATACTTCCAATATGAATGATGCATCTAATGGTTCTTCAAGCTTATCTGATGTGCAGGAATCATCTCATGTACCTCCGAGTACTCCATTACAACAAACGTTACGCATCTCCAAGGATCATCCTGAATCAAACATCATTGGAGACCCACAAGGAGTCAAAACTCGGAGACAGTTGGTTTGTGGATTCGCATGTTATGTTTCCACGATCGAACCAAAGAACGTCGATGAAGCTCTTCAGGATGACTACTGGATTGAAGCAATGCAGGAAGAGCTCCATCAGTTTGAACGCAACAAAGTCTGGGAATTAACGACGCCTCCGAAGCAACACAATGTGATTGGTACTAAATGGATTTTCAAGAACAAGAAAAATGAGGATGGTACCATCATCAGGAACAAAGCACGTTTAGTTGCTCAAGGCTACTCTCAAATAGAAGGTATAGACTTTGATGAAACGTTCGCCCATGTAGCTAGACTCGAGTCCATTCGTATCTTATTCGCTATTGCTTGTCACTTTAAAATAAAACTCTTTCAAATGGACGTTAAGAGCGCGTTTTTAAATGGGTTTTTAAATGAGGAAGTTTATGTGGCTCAACCGAAAGGTTTTGTAGACTGTAAACTACCTAACCATGTTTTTCGTTTGAAAAAGGCTCTTTACGGTTTAAAACAAGCACCGCGAGCATGGTACGAAAGGTTGACAAAGCACCTTTTGGAGAAGGGCTATACTCGAGGGGGAGCAGATCGGACTCTCTTTGTGAAGCATTATCAAAATAACTTCATTGTTGCACAAATCTATGTCGATGACATTGTGTTTGGAGCGACAAAGGATAATGATGCTTCTAAATTCGCAGAAACCATGGAAAGCGAATTTGAGATGTCCATGTTGGGCGAACGACATACTTTCTTGGATTGCAAGTGAAACAAAATGGTGAAGGCATCCATCTGTGTCAATCCAACTACGCAAAGGAGTTGGTAAAGAAGTTCGGATTAGAAGATTCTAAAGATTTTCCTACTCCTATGGGAACTAGCAATAAGGGATTAGGAAGTGAATCTCTTAGTGATAATGTAGACGAGAAACTCTATCGCAGCATGATTGGAAGTCTACTTTACCTCACAGCTAGTCGCCCGGATATATCCTTTAGTGTTGGGATTTGCGCGAGATATCAATCAGCACCAAAGGAGGTTCACCTGAAAGCGGTGAAACGGATCATCCGGTACGTAAAAGGAACTGTAAACTTCGGAATTTGGTATCCTATGGGAACAAGTTTAGATATTATTGGATACTCAGATGCCGATTGGGCAGGATGTGTGGATGATCGGAAAAGTACGAGTGGTGCATGTTTTTATCTTGGCCATTGTCTTGTTGCATGGCATAGTTTAAAGCAAAACTGCATTGCACTCTCGACTGCCGAAGCGGAATACATCTCAGCGGGTAGTTGTTCAACTCAACTTATTTGGATGAAAAGCGTGTTGAGCGACTTCCCGATTTCAGCAACTTCGGTAACTGTTTTATGTGACAACACAAGTGCTATAAACATTTCAAAAAACCCTGTGTTGCACTCTAGAACAAAACACATTGAACTTAGATATCATTTTCTTAGAGAGCTAGTTGAATCAAATATTCTTCAAATTTCTTACATTTCAACTGAAGATCAATTAGCTGACATTTTAACAAAACCTTTGGATCAAAAACGTTTTATTCATTTGCATAAAGCAATTGGAATGCTTTCCTTGAAATAAACCCTTTTTGAAACTCTTGTTTAGGTTAGGTTTTGTTTTTGTGTTTTTGTTCATTATCTATGCTTAGACATAGAATATTAATTGAGCATTAGTTTTGATTGACTTTAACTGCATCCTTTTATATATTTAGAAATCTATTATGCTTTAGATATCATAATATTTCATTTGATGCAATGATCATTTATGCCAATTAACTCATTTTTGTTTTGATCAAAGTCAATTTCTCTCTCGATGATCTCTTGGTATAGTTTTTATCTTATTTGACTGTTTGGTCGAGTATGAAATCGAGATCAATATTTGGCTGAATACTTTATATCTTAAATAATTGATAGCCAATTGAGGGCTAGTCAAAGAAAAAGTATTATGCTCAAAAGATGTGGAAAGTGTTACATCCCAATGAGGAGTGTGAAAACTACCACCACATGGAGGAAAGAGCTACCACCTCGGTCGTCCGAGTACTGTGTGCAGCTACCACATGTATACCAAGCAAGGTTTTTCAAGTTTGATTAATTAAAATGCATATTGAAATACTTGACTCTGTCAAAATTTCAAGGTTGGTATAAGGTGGGAATTTTAATAAAAGATGCTCAAAGAGCCACTCTCTTCAATAAATTGACTAGATATATTATCTAACTTATCTGGGATGTCAGACATCTATTGATCTTTGTATTTCATTTTCTTTACCGAATTGATGATTTGATAAAGGCATTACTCATAAGATCAAGTTAGATGTAATTGAAGTTGTTCAACTTTAAGGGATTTAATTTTTATAAATTTTCGTTTCATTTGTTGGATGTTATTGATAGATTTGGCATAATCTATTTCTTGTTGTATGAAACGATGATTTTCGTTTAAAGTTGATACACAAAAGTGCTTACAATCTTTTTCTGCTTTTTTCTTGAATTTCTCTGAAATTTTCTAAAGAAAAGTTGGAGCCGATCCGGGTTGGACCTGCCGATCCGGATCCCGAACGCAGATATTCTTCTGCGGGCAGACGATCCGGATTGGACCTGCCGATCCGGATCCCGAACGCAGTTTTTCACTGCGGGTAGCCGATCCGGATCGTAATCACGAACTGATCCGGATCGCGGCTAGGGTTTTATATAGAACAAAAGGGTTTTGATTTCTTTTACTCCAATCTTTTGTTCCAAAGTTTCCAGAGCTTCTCTCTCTAGATTTCATCCATCTTGTAAGCTTTCAAACCCAAGTTCTTCAATTCCAAGTAAGTTTTATTAATCAAAATCTCGGTTTTTCACCGTTTTTCTTATTCCTCCTCAAAACGTGATGAATTTCTTGTATCAATTACATTTGTGGATGGTTTTTGATCAAATTTCTTTTGAAATAAGAACTCTGGGTAGATTAGTTTTGATTATATGCTAGATATTCTCAAGAGAAACGGATTTTTGGTCTTCGATTTCAAAAATTTCGGTTTTAGGGCATATAATGGGAATTTTCCAAAATCATGCAATTGATCTATTTTTAAATTTCCTTTTGCAAAACTAATTTGATTTCTAGTCTCTCTACACGATAATGAATGTTTGGGTACAATTTCTCTAATTTTTGAAAACTTACAAAATTTTCGTGTTCTTGAGTTGTTGCTCACAGGATTTCTTTTCACAAGAAACCAATAGCAATGGTGATCACGTTGATCATTCTTCTTCTGGCCGCTATGGTACATACGAGAGACACTGTCAAGCCCAAGAGGGCTAAGAAAGCGAATAAAGCTAAAGATGATTCCGATACAGAATCTGAAACGGAATCAATTGATTGGGATGAGCTTCAAGTTGAAGCAACGACTGTTCCCACTGCTTCATAGGGAAAAGCGCCTGCGGAAACATCGAAGGCTCTGCCTACTGCTGCTGAAAAAGGCAAAGCTCCAATGGAAGAAACTTCTGGGAAGACAAGAAGAAAAAGTGTTGCTCGCAAAAGAGGGAGTGCTCGAGGAATCTCCATTGAGCAACCGGTTGATAGCCAAGCACCTCCACAAGACTTTATCAGCTCGGCTAGGATAAAGGATTTTGAAAACAGGGAATGCATTGGAGAAAGGCATGTTGATGTCAAAGCCTTAAAGGAGCGTTCTCGGCCATTTGGGACTTTGTTTGACCAGATAGGTCTTGCTCCCATTTGCGATTTCCCCGAGACCACTGGGTATTGTCTTCACTCAGTGAGGATGTTCTATCAAAATTCTTGCTATCTCGTTGATCAGGAGAGCGGTCGTTGAGACTTTCAAACATTGGTCAAAAATGTTAAGATTAAAGTAACCCCTCAACTGATTGGGGAGGTATTAGGGATGAATGCCCGAGCCGATGGCGCTCACTATCTGAAGAATCAAGTCTTCAACACCAACTCCTGGAGAGTGGTAGTTGATGGAATCTGTCTTCCAGATACTCGGTCGACAGGAAACTCCGTTTTCTCAATAGAACTACGACCAGAGTTGTAGAGTACCGGGTCTTTGGATAGCGCGCCGACCACACAGATGGCTTGGAGCAGAGAGTTGCCTTGGGCATGTTGCATCTGAGTTTACAGTTGATTGCCGGGTTGATTCGGATCAACGCGGAAGCTCCAGCTCGATTCGGGGTTTTTCCGGGCTTTGTAGGCCGATTGAGGATGAGATTGGAAATTTCCGACTTCACCGTGGAGTGCCGGAAATTCGGGAACACTTGGAACAGGTGTACTTTCAGATTACAGCGAGGTTCGGGAGGTTCCGGACTGACGCGGAGGATCCGGAGGCAAAAAGTGAGTCGGGACTGGCAATTTTGGAGCCGGTATTTGATTTGAGCACCCCGCCTCAACGGATGAGCTTTTTGAAGAGAAAAAGCTGTGGACACGTGTACTTTCGATTTACAGCGAGGTTCGGGAGGTTCCGGACTGACGCGGAGGATCCAGAGGCAAAAAGTGAGTCGGGACTGGCAATTTTGGAGCCGGTATTTGATTTGAGCACCCCACCTCAACGGATGAGCTTTTTGAAGAGAAAAAGCTGTGAGCGCGTGTACTTTTGATTTATAGCAGAGTTCGGGAGGTTCCGGGCAGCGGCGGAGAGCCCGAAGGCAAAAAGTGATTTGGAGTTGGGTTTTTGGATTTAGTTAATTAATTAATTAAATTGTTTTCTTTATATAAAGAGGCCCTGTTGCTTTGGGGTGAAGCAGAGAAGGAAAAAGAGAGAAAGAAAGAAAGAAAGAAATAGAGAAAGAAAGAAAGGGAAAGAAAAGAGAGGAAAAAGGAAGAAGAAGAGGGATTGGAGCATTCTTGGATTTTTGGACTCCCCGTTGGTGGCCGAGAGAGCGCCGTGGGCGTGCGGCGAGCGTCGGCGAGGTAAGTAAATTGCAGATTTTTAGGTTTTTCGCAGTTTTCGCGCGCCGTTTTCGCGCAGATTTCGCGCAGTTTCGCGCAGGTTTTCCACGGCTTTCGAGGCATTTTTGCGATGGGTTTTTCGCAGTTTTCGCGGGCCATTTTCGCGCAGATTTCGCGCAGTTTCGCGCAGGTTTTCGCGCGGCTTTCGAGGCATTTTCGCGATGGGTTTTTCACAGTTTTCGCGCGCCATTTTCGCGCAGATTTCATGCAGTTTCGCACAGGTTTTCGCGCGGCTTTCGAGGCATTTTCGCGAAGGGTTTTCGCAGTTTTCCCTCGCTGTTTTCGCGCAGGTTTTGGCGCAGGTTTTCGCTGTTTTTCGCGAGCAGTTTGCGAGCGGTTTCGCGCGGTTTTCTAGCAGATTTCGCGAGTGGTTTTGCGCAGTTTTCGCTGGTTTTTCGCAAGCTATTTTTGAGCAGTTTTTCGCCGACGAAGGCTGTTTTCGCCGACGGATGCTCGGTTTTCGACCGTTTGATTGATTTTGCGATTTCTTCGCTTCTGGCAGCTTGCGGTGCGGTTTTTAGCTTCCGCCGGGGGCGGTTGTGGGTTGTTCCGTCGTGTGGACCCGCGGGCTTGTTTCGGGACATCCGCGGAGCGCGCGGTCGTGTGGTTGGTTGCTGCGTGCTCCGATCCTCGCGCGGATTCTGGCATCGGGCTTCGTGTTGCGTGCGGACCCCTTGGAGGCCAGGTAATCCCGCTGAGCCCAATTGCAAGTGTCGACAAGCAATTGGGGGCGTGCCGAGGTGGGTTGGTTTTTCTCTCCAAGTCTACGGACTTCCTTCTAATTCTATGGTGATAGGATTGCATGCTAGTTTAAGTGTTTTCTTGCAACTTAACTAGCACCCCCGTCATATGTGCATGTGTTTGACCAGACCGATAGAGACCTTAATCTGGGCTAGGTTCTTTTATGCTTTAGACATCCCACACATCGCATATTCTTCTGGACTTAGAGTTTCCTCGCCCGGGTAGTGGGCTGAGTGGTCAGAGTGTTGTGGGACGGGTGTTGCACTCGGGCCGGGGGGCCGAGTGGGGTCTGGTGGCTGGGTTAGGCCAGTGTTAGTGTGTGGGGAACCGTTTCAGATAAACGGTGGTCCCGAGGTTTTACTTTCCGTTGTTCTTCTCGTCACCACCGCGTTGTGATCGTGGTGCACTTGTGTTAGCAGGACCTTGAACCCAGAACCTTTTTGGACGAACACATGATTTTAGTCAGCCAATGTTTCTTCCAAGCCTCGCAAGGTCGCCTGAGTCTGTTCTTGTTTGATAGGACGAGGGCATTAGCTCTTCGAGGCTTGGGCATAAAACTTGATTTCAAAGGGTTTTCCTAAAACGACTAAAAATCATTAAAAAGATGGATTTCTCTCAGATTGAATGGTTTTCTTAAATAAATGACATGGTTTCTTATAAACTTATCCACCCGAGCGGATTCGAGTGATCTGGGTTCTAAGGGCTGTTCTCTTTTTTGGGGACGGAGGTGTTAGTCTCCTGGGGTTTCGGACCCTTCGTAGATCTGGCTGTGGAGCATCTCCGGCCGTGAGTTTGTGTGTTGAGTTGAGTGGGGTGTTCTTGTGGGAGCCGTGGGAGAGACGGTGGTCCCAGCTGTGTGGTACTTTCGTTGAGCGGGTTAGTGTTGTGAGATTGAGTCGTGGAGGGTTCTCCGACTGAGTTGTGCTTGAGCATCGAGATACCGATCTGTTTGATCGAGGACTACAGCCTGCAGGAGCCACTTGTGAGACAGTGTTACTGTTGAGATACTTGAGTTCGGTGGGTCGCACCCCTCGAGCTACGCCCCGGGTGCGTTGATGTTTCCGAGCCTGATGAGGCTGTGATGATGATACCGAGCCTGACGAGGCTGCGATGATGCGCCCTAGTTCATATACTAGAGGTCGCTTGATACCCCTGGCCGAGCTACCATGGGGTCACTGTGTGAGATATCGAGTTGTCCGATGGACACCCTGGTTGATACACAGGGGGCGCAGGCTTGACTTGACTGGACCCTGTGGGGCAGTCGATGAGATGTGGGTTACACTGAGAGAGTGTTGGCATAGCATGTGTCACGCCCCGGGTGTAAACCAGAACCCGGGCTCGTCCACATACCCGCCGTGCACACGGTATTTCCCGTGTACACGAAGCGCTGGTAACCTGCTCAGATATAAGAAATAATGCTAGAGCATAAAACAGAGCTAAACTGAAACTAGTACATCTCAGACAAATGCTGGAAATAAAAGTACAACAAACTCTCAAGAATATACATATGTCTCTCCCAGCTCACGAAGTGAAATACAACCAGCTGGCCGCAGCCAGACCCAAAATAAAAGAAAATACAACCGGTCCTGAGTGTACAGGGGATACAACAAAACTACAAAAACTCGAGCTCGGGGTAGCAGCTATCTAGTCGGCGATCCTCTTACCTCGATCCTGGGAGGAAGGCCCTGCAACTCCGGCAGATGACTCTGCAAAACAAAGGGGACAAGAAAAGGGAAAAACAGTGGGGGTCAGAACTACTATAAAGATAGTAGCCTCCCCTAGTGAGTAACCTCAACACAAAACTCCTACCTGCCCACTAGGTCTACCAGAGGCTAAAAGAATAAATGCGGTAACTAAGAGTATGACCCTGATAAAAGCTACCACTAATATGCCTCTACCTGCCCAGCTAAAGATAGCTAAATGTATTGCATCAGAAAATCGAAGCCTGCCACATCGGGTATGCCAGCCTACGCATAACACCGGTGTGGGATAGGAGTCTCAATGTCTGCCAAATCGGGTATGCCAGCCTACGCATACACCGATATGGGACAGGAGTCTCAAGGTCTGCTAAATCGGGTATGCCAGCCTACGCATAGCACCGATAAGGGGTAGGGTTCTCAATGTCTGCCAAATCAGGTATGCCACCTACGCATAGCACCGATAAGGGGTAGGGTTCTCAATGTCTGCCAAATCGGGTATGCCAGCCTACGCATAACACCGATATGGGACAGGAGTCCCAGGGTCTCAAGTCTGCAAATCGCGCACTCCGCTCTATAGGAAAAGTACCGTCTCCCAAAGGAAGCCCAAAACCCTCTCCCCGAAACCCAAGTATCTGACTACACTAACCCAGCCCCTGCTCTAACCCGAGCATAATATCCCCTATGTCTAAGTGACTGAAGAAGAAAGAATGCAACATGGTTTCTCCTAAGTCAATTCCAGCATGATAGTGTAGCAGAAAAAGGTGTGCCTATCTAGGTGACCATTTCAAGCATGCAAAAGTCATTAACTTGTTGAACCCATTTAAGTACCCTAACCACATACTCAGCCTTTCATTTAATCAATCAACAAGATAGGGATTTAGCATAAATTCCAAGTAATTCTACTACATGTTTAAAGCATGGACTCACCATTAATTAACTTGTAGTTTTTAACAATGCGATTATCAACGAAGAAATCAGGATTTCATACAAGCATGCTAGGTCCAGCTCACAGATTTTACAGCATAATCAAGAGCATTCTAATAGGCCTAGTGATAAATCCCAAATAAGAGGTTTACAACATCACCACCTCGAGCGCTAATCCCAATTCCAAAAAGCGGAACCCAAGCTTAGTCCAAAACTCCCCACCAATCTGTACAAAAATACCCCAAAGGAAAACACATAAGCTATACATCCACAATTCCCAGAATCTGTCCCTAATACCAAAGTCCAGAATTCACCAATTTTTACCTGCGAAAAATGCCCAGAAAAATCCAAGGGAAAATACTGTCGCGATCCTCGCGACGAGCCCGTCGAAACGAGTACCTGCACGCCCAATTCGGAGTTTCCTACGCTGAGATAAAAATCCGACAAGGGCAACATCCCAATCCAAACTGTACCAAATTCTGTAACAAGGAACCACAGAAAAAAGGAGATTCTCACCCTCGGCCAAAAACCAGAAAAATCTGAGAAAAATCCAGGAGACTCCTTGCGAAGTGTATATGAAAATGCCTCTTGAATCGCCTCGACGACGTCCGAGCGAAAAGATATGGCAAGAAACACTGCGGTGCTGTCCAAAAGTCCGCGACGAAAAATGGGTCAAATGGGTGCTCAGAAAACTCCAAGATCAGCACCGAAATCGAGGAACCCTCAAAACACAGGAGTTGAAGTCCTACCTGTCTTGAGTCCAACGGCGCAAGAAATCGGCGAAATCCGATGTCGGGGTGAGTCGGAGGAGTCCAAACACTGAGAAGGGGCGAAGAAGATCGCCGGAAAAAGCGTCGCGCCGCGCCGTAAATGGTGAACCTCGGGGAAGAGTGCCTCCAAAAAATCCTCAAAGTTCTCCAAAGGGTAGTGCACTGAGGGAGGAGAAATTTCTCTGAAGAAAGCTCAGCGAATAGGGTCCAAAAAGCCTACAAGACGAATGGGGGGAGCTATTTATAGGCCCAGCCCACTAAGCTGTCGGGCGGGGTTTTCGGGCGAACTTCGGGCGCACTGCGCCCGGAAACTCGGTCGCACGCTCCCTGTCCGACGCGCCCGAAACTCCAGGAGCGGCCACGTCACCCCAAACAGGGGGACAGCGAATCCCCGCGGTCGTCGAGTGCCGCGGGTTCCCATCGCGGTCAGCGGGGTAGGTACGGCCGCCCCCACCGCGAGGCGACAGTGTCGCACTCGAAGTGCGGCCGACACGCCCCGCCTGACGCCACTGTGCACGCACAGTACCGAGGCGCCCCCCCCCGCGCACCGTGGGACGCGGCCCACGTGGGCCGACGAATCCAAAGCCGCCACGTGTCCTGCGCCGGTCTACCGCAACCCCCGCAAACCCGGTGAGCCATGCCGCGTGCGCCGGACTATCAGGGCACGCCAAGTGTCCCCGCCCGCGGCCCATGCACCGCGCGCTACCCGTGGGACCGAGCTGCGTGAGCCGGCCAATAATAGGCCGCCACGTGGCTCAGGCGGTCCACGAGGCTCCCCCATGCACCGAAAAATCCCGAAAACTTCCGGAAGCCCGCATTTGGTCATCCGGACTCCAAATTTAACAAGCAAAATAGCCGTTTTCAAGCGTTTTTCTCCGCTGAATCCAAATCCAACCTCAGATTGGCCCAAACCTTTTCTAAAATTCGGCAACTGCAGCCGAAGGCCAAATCAGATTCAAGTCTCACAAAAGTCATTCTGTGGCACCCCTTTGATGCACCATGGGCCAGAACACCAACACTAGGTGTTATTACACATGGATCATCGGAAGTTGCATGGGAAAATCCAGAACACTACATCCTCCCCACAGAAGAAAAAGTTTCGTCCTCGAAACAAAAGTCATACCTCAAGCAGGTGCCTCGAACAGGTGGGGGGTAAGCAGCCATCATTGCTGACTCCAACTCCCAGGTAGCCTCGCGCTCCTCATGACTGCTCCAGGGATCTTCACATAAGGGATGGCCCGACTGCGCAACTCCCTAACCTCCCGGTCCAAGATCCTCAACGGCCGCTCAACATAGCTCAGTCCCGGTGACCTCCATGGGGCGAAATCGATGATATGAGGGGTCAATGACCATACTTCCTCAGAGTCGATACATGAAAAACATCGTGAACACCTGAAAGCCTGGGAGGGAAGTGCAAGCTGTAGGCAACTGGCCCTATGCGCTCTAACACCTCGAAAGGTTCAATTGTAGCGAGGGCTCAGTTTCCCCCGAATCCCAAACCTTCGGATCCCCTTTGAAGGCGAGAACCTTCAGCAGAAAGACATGATCACCAACCGCGAAACTCCAGGTCTCGCCTCCCCGCACATCTGCATAGCTCCTGTGTCTGCTCTGGCTGTCTGAAGGTGCTGCCTGACTACCTTGACCTTAGCCTCCGCTTCTCTAAGCAACTCTGGCCCCAAGGTCCGCCTCTCACCCACATCGCTCACATAAAGAGGGGTACGACAACTTGCGTCCATAACAATGCTTCAAACGGAGCCATTCGGATGCTCGCTTGAGAGCTATTGTTGTACGCGAACTCAGCCAATGATAAGTGGTTACCCAACCCCCTCCAAAG
>JAQNDB010004099.1:0-25556 GCA_029204045.2 Tillandsia leiboldiana | reverse complement strand
ACATTTATACATTTCAGATATTTAAATTGATCATAGTTAAAACACCAACATATCTTCTATGCAATCAAATCCAAATGTCATGTTAGTGAACATCAACTTGTTTAGTTATATTACATGCCCAAATAGTTAGTCGAATAGTTAGTCGAGGCATGCATTCAACACAAATGAAAACCGAAAGTTGAAGTTCTACTTACCTCTATAGTTTCAAGTTTCTTTCTCACACACATTGTATCTTTGTTTATCTCTCTCTCCCCTTTTGTCACAAAAGTTAGCCAAAAAATACCAAATGGAGAGAATGGTTAACAGTTCAAGTACCAATAGTTTGAGAACTAAAAACTAAAAACTAAAACGTAAAACCTGCACAAAAGAAAGTTAAAAAATCTGAAGTTCCTGCACAAGAGAATTATTAGAAATAGCACAAGTCAATCATCTGAGGCAGAGTCTTCAGAGCTCGTGCAGCCCAGCTTTTTCAAAATTCCTTTAAGCATTCCCAAAATCGGTAGAACACTCTTGTTTCATCTGATGTATGTCCTTGGACATCTTTCTGAGTTCTAGAGTCATTTTATCTTGTTCTTGTTTGAAGGAGACTCTAAGTTTGCCTTTTGGTCAATTCTTCTGGAAGTTGAAGAACGTTGTGTGACGACTGACGGAGCAGTCTGACCTTCATTCCGAGGAATCTTCTTGGCAGAGAATGTGAATTGTCAAGAGGTTCATTGCTTGGCACATTCTTTTTCCTTGCTTGCTGCTTAAGTATTGAGGAAGACTTCAGTAGCCTCTTGTTCTTTAGGTAAACCTTATTTTCTTCATCAATACCTTGTTGTACTTCAGTAAGAAATGTATCCCAATCTTCTTCGTCTTCAGATTCACTTTCAGTTGGAGGGATAATCTTTGTTTCATCTTGACATGGTTCATTTATTTCAATACCTCGAGCTCGTCCAAGCCGTCGAGCAAGTCTTTTTCTTTTTGGTCTTCCCAGAAGTTTCTTCCATAGGAGCTTTGCCCTTTTCAGCAGCAGTAGGCGGAGCCTTCGATGTCTCCGCAGTCGCTTTTCCCTTTGAAGCAGTGGGAACAGTTGTTGCTTCAACTTGCAACTCATCCCAATCGATCGATTCCGTCTCAGATTCTGTATCGGAGTCATCTTTTGCTTTCTTCGCTTTCTTAGCCCTCTTGGGCTTGACAGTGTCTCTCGTATGTACCATAGCAGCCAGAAGAAGAATGATCCACGTGATCACCATTGCTATTGGTTTCTTGTGAAAAGAAATCCTGTGAGCAACACCTCAAGAACACGAAAAAATTGTTAATTTTCAAAAATTAGAAAATTTGTACCCAAACAATCATTATCGTGTAGAGAGACTAAGAATCAAATTAGTTTTGTAAAAAGAATTTTAAAAATAGATCAATCGCATGATTTTCGAAAATTCCCATTATATGCCCTAAAACCGAAATTTTTGAAATCGAAGGCCAAAAATCTGTTTATCTTGAGAATACCTAGCATATAATCAAAACTAATCTACCCAGAGTTCTTATTTCAAAGAAATTTGATCAAAAACCATCCACAAACGAAATAGATACAAGAATTTCATCATGTTTTGAGGAGGAATAAGAAAAACTGAGAAAAACCGAGATTTTGATCAATAAAACTTACTTGGAATCGAAGAACTTGAGTTTGAAAGCTTCCAAGATGGATGAATTCTAGAGAGAGAAGCTCTGGAAACTTTGGAACAAAAGATTGGAGTAAAAGAAATCAAAACCTTTTTGTTCTATATAAAACCCTAGCCGCGATCCGGATCAGTTCGTGATTACGATCCGGATTGGCTACCCGCAGAGAAAAACTGCGTTCGGGATCCGGATCGGCAGGTCCAATCCGGATCGGCTGCCCGCAGAAGAATATCTGCGTTCGGGATCCGGATCGGCAGGTCCAATCCGGATCGGCTCCAACTTTTTCTTTAGAAAATTTTAGAGAAATTCTAGAAAAAACCAGAAAAAGATTGTAAGCACTTTTGTGTATCAACTTTAAATGAAAATCATCGTTTCATACAACAAGAATAGATTATACCAAATCTATCAATAACATCCAACAAATGAAACAAAAATTTATAAAAATTAAATCCCTTAAAGTTGAACAACTTCAATTACATCTAACTTGATCTTATGAGTAATGCCTTTATCAAATCATCAATTCGGTAAAGAAAATGAAATACAAAGATCAATAGATGTCTAACATCCCAGATAAGTTAGATAATATATCTAGTCAATTTATTGAAGAGAGTGGCTCTTTGAGCATCTTTCATTAAAATTCCCACCTTATACCAACCTTGAAATTTTGACAGAGTCAAGTATTTCAACATGCATTTTATTTAATCAAACTTGAAAAACCTTGCTTGGTATACACGTGGTAGCTGCACACAGTACTCGGACGACCGAGGTGTTAGCTCTTTCCTCCATGTGGTGGTAGTTTTCACACTCCTCATTGGGATGTAACTCTTTCCACATCTTTTGAGCATAATACTTTTTCTTTGACCCCCCCTCAATTGGCTATCAATTATCTAAGATATAAAGTATTTAGCCAAATATTGATCTCGATTTCATACTCGACTAAACAGTCAAATAAGATAAAAACTATACCAAGAGATCATCGAGAGAGAAATTGACTTTGATCAAAACAAAGATGAGTTAATTGACATAAATGATCACTGCATCAAATGAAATATTATGATATCTAAGGCATAATAGATTTCTAAATATATAAAAGGATGCAGTTAAAGTCAATCAAAACTAATGCTCAATTAATGTTCTATGTCTATGCATAGATAATGAACAAAAACACAAAAACAAAACCTAACCTAAACAAAAGTTTCAAAAAGAGGTTATTTCAAGGAAAGCATTCCAATTGCTTTACGCAAATGAATAAAACGTTTTTGATCCAAAGGTTTTGTTAACAAGTCAGCTAATTGATCTTCAGTTGAAATGTAGGAAATTTGAAGAATATTTGATTCAACTAGCTCTCTAAGAAAATGATATCTAAGTTCAATGTGTTTTGTTCTAGAGTGCAACACAGGGTTTTTTGAAATATTTATAGCACTAGTGTTGTCACATAAAACAGTTACCGAAGTTGCTGAAATCTGGAAGTCGCTCAACACGCTTTTCATCCAAATGAGTTGAGTTGAACAACTACCCGCTGAGATGTATTCCGCTTCGGCAGTCGAGAGTGCAATGCAGTTTTGCTTTTTACTATGCCATGCAACAAGACAATGGCCAAGATAAAAACATGCACCACTCGTACTTTTCCGATCATCCACAGATCCTGGCCAATCGGCATCTGAGTATCCAATAATATCTAGACTTGTTCCCATAGGATACCAAATTCCGAAATTAGTGGTTCCTTTGATGTACCGGATGATCCGTTTCACCGCTTTCAGGTGAACCTCCTTAGGTGCTGATTGATATCTCGCGCAAATCCCAACACTAAAGGATATATCCGGGCGACTAGCCGTGAGGTAAAGTACACTTCCAATCATGCTGCGATAAAGTTTCTCATCTACATTCTCACTAAGAGATTCACTTCCTAATCCCTTATTGCTAGTTCCCATAGGAGTAGGGAAATCTTTAGAATCTTCTAATCCGAATTTCTTTACCAACTCCTTTGCATACTTGGATTGACACAGATGGATGCCTTCACCATTTTGTTTCACTTGCAATCCAAGAAAGTATGTCAGTTCCCCCATCATAGACATCTCAAATTCGCTTTCCATGGTTTCTGCGAATTTAGAAGCATCATTATCCTTTGTTGCTCCAAACACAATGTCATCGACATAGATTTGTGCAACAATGAAGTTATTTTGATAATGCTTCACAAAGAGAGTCCGATCTGCTCCCCCTCGAGTATAGCCCTTCTCCAAAAGGTGCTCTGTCAACCTTTCGTACCACGCTCGCGGTGCTTGTTTTAACCCGTAAAGAGCCTTTTTCAAACGAAAAACATGGTTAGGTAGTTTACAGCCTACAAAACCTTTCGGTTGAGCCACATAAACTTCCTCATTTAAAAACCCATTTAAAAACGCGCTCTTAACGTCCATTTGAAAGAGTTTTATTTTAAAGTGACAAGCAATAGCGAATAAGATACGAATGGACTCGAGTCTAGCTACAGGGGCGAACGTTTCATCAAAGTCTATACCTTCTACTTGAGAGTAGCCTTGAGCAACTAAACGTGCTTTGTTCCTGATGATGGTACCATCCTCATTTTTCTTGTTCTTGAAAATCCATTTGGTACCGATCACATTGTGTTGCTTCGGAGGCGTCGTTAATTCCCAGACTTTGTTGCGTTCAAACTGATGGAGCTCTTCCTGCATTGCTTCAATCCAGTAGTCATCCTGAAGAGCTTCATCTACATTCTTTGGTTCGATCATGGAAACGTAATAGGCGAATCCACAAACCAACTGTCTCCGAGTTTTGACTCATTCTTGTGGGTCTCCAATGATGTTTGATTCAGGATGATCCTTGGAGATGCGTAACGTTTGTTGTAATGGAGTACTCGGAGGTACATGAGATGATTCCTGCACATCAGAAAAACTTGAAGAACCATTAGATGCATCATTAATATTGGAAGTATTATCATGAGAAGATGCACTTACAGGAGTATCATCATCAAGAGAGATATCAGGGGTAGATTTATCAGATGCAAAGTGGAAAGCTTCATCTACTTTAATATTTATAGATTCTACGATCGTCTTAGATTCCAAGTTAAATACCCGATATGCTCTACTATTTGTAGAATACCCCAAGAAAATCCCTTCGTCACTTCGAGAGTCAAACTTTCCAAGATTTTCACGGTCACGTAAAATGTAACATCGACTCCCGAAGATGCGAAAATATTTAATGTTGGGTTTTCTACCACACCATAGTTCATATGGTGTATTTAACGTTCCCGGGCGCAAATAAACTCAATTAATAACATAGATTGCAGTGTTCACAGCTTCAGCCCAAAAATGTAGCGGTAAATTCCGGCTGTGAAGCATAACACGTGCCATCTCTTGAACAACCCTGTTTTTGCGCTCGACAACACCATTCTGTTGAGGTGTATAGGGTGCTGAGAATTCATGCTTAATACCGTTGGAAGTGCAAAAATCAATGAATTTAGAATTTATGAATTCTCCACCTCTATCACTTCTAACACGAATGATCTTTTCATTCTTTTCAATCATAATACGAAGGCAAATCTCGTGAAAAGAATCAAAAGTATCAGCTTTCTCTTTTAAAAATGCTACCCAAGAATACCGAGAGAAATCATCAACCAATAAGAAAATATATCATTTACCTCCCAAGGATGGTTGACGTGTCGGCCCCATAAGATCCATATGCAATAATTCCAAGGGCCGTTTGGTACCGACGTGATTCAAGTTCTTGTGAGCAGTCCTAGATTGTTTTCCCTTTTGACAACCACCACACACAATGTTTTGATTAAGTGAAAGTTTAGGAACCCCCTTGACCACGTCTTTGTTCGAAATTCTAACAAGTTCCTTAAAATTTATGTGTCCTAGCCTTTCATGCCAAAGTGTTTCATTATCCAAAGAGGCTAAGTTACAATTTTCAGAAATTTTATTGGGAACAACATAACAATTGTTTTCAGATCTAAACCCTTTTAAAACGAAAACATGATCTTTATCAGTTACAATGCATTCAACAGATGAAAAATTAACAGAAAAACCATTGTCGCAAAGTTGACTGATACTAATGAGGTTAGTCTTAAGCCCATCAACAAATAATACATTATTCAGAATCGGGCCATCTGGAATAGCTACCGTTCCTTTTCCAACAATTTTGGAAGACTGGCCGTCTTCGAAAACCACAAGTCCTCCGGAGATTTTCTCAAAATTTCGAAAGCAGTTTTTGTCACCGGTCATGTGACGGGAACAGCCGCTATCCAGATACCAAGATGAATTATCATATGCATGCAAGGAAATATTTGTAACAAGACAAGGAAAAACTTCACCTTTGCGTACCCAAACCTTTCGAGTTTTGGTGTACGTCGGAAATGAGTGTGAGGTTGATACCTTTGGTGAAAGCGTCTTGTTTGATCCGTCGCTATTCCTTGACGTCGTCGTCTTATTTGATGAACTACCAAGGCTCTTTTCCTTCAAAGAATTTCCATTTGATTTCCGAGGAATCACCCTTTTGGTAGTCGTTGCAAGAAGTGCTTGAGTTGACCGTTTGGCTCCCATCTTGCAATTTCTCCTTATGTGCCCTGCAAAATTACAACGAAAACATACCTTAGTGCTTGACGATTCCGAGGAGGGTGAAGTAGGCTTGTTGTCGTTGCTTGTCGTGAATTCCGGTGTCGGAGGAGAAGATACCGACTGAGGCACAAAAACTGTCCCAACCGAACTAAAATTATCTTCAGTTCGATTGTATCCGAGGCCGAACTTGTTTGATTGACCAAGACCAAGAAGCTTATCCAACTTACTCCTTCCTGATGAAAATCGCTGTAAGTCATCCTTTAGTTGGAGAATGGTCTCTGTCATTTCCAATTTTTCCTGTCGAGCCTCGGCGTTGAGCTTCAAGAAGTAATTTGCTTTGTTCACCATATCTATATAATTCTTCTTGAGTTGCTCATTGGACTCTTGAAGGGAAACATTTGCTTTTATCAGATTATCCCTTTCCACTTCAAGATCCGTCGAGAGAGAAGTTACCCTTTTTACTTCTTCTTCGAGATCCTGCAATCTCCCTCTCAACCCCTTGTTTTGCTTAGCAAGTTTCTTTGAATCCCTTAAAAGTCTGTGGTAGGCTAGAGCAAAATCTTCACCTTCCGAATCATCCGATTCATTGTCCGTTGCATTCTTTTCAACAGTGGAGTTGGACAATGACTCGGATGTACTTGCCATTAAGCACATGAAGGGTGAAGATGTGGACGCGTGGAACGCTGTTGCGTTGTCTTCTTCATCACTTGACGATGACTCATTTGACGATGAGGTGTCATCCCAAGTGACGGCTTGCATCGCCTTCTTCTTGGACGGATTCTTATTTGGACATTCCGTTGAGATATGGCCGTATCCTCGGCACTTGAAGCATTAGACTTGTCCTTCTGTGCTTTTCTTATCCTTAGAAAAACCCTCTTGCTTTCTTGACTTGTAACTTGAAGAACCCTTGCCTTTCTTCCACTTTCCGAAGGATGGAGTTTTGCTTGAATTACCCCTTCGAAAATTTCGGCAAAACTTCCTTGTCAAGAGAGCGAGCTGCTTCTCAAAGTCCTCCATAGATAGGTTCTCGTCATCGCCTGAGGAGGATGAATCCGCGTCTTCTTCTTTTGTTGTTTTCAAAGCATAACCTGAAGACTTAGAAGAGGATGCCTTTCCCGAAGAATAGTTAGTAGGAAATGTCATTTCATAAGTTTGTAAAGAACCAACTAATTCTTCTACACGGATTTCGTCCGGGTGTTTAATAGTTTCAATGGCTGTGACCTTGGAACGAAATCTTTCAGGAAGAGTTCTTAATATTTTTCTTACAATTTTAAATTCTGGAATCTTCTCTCCCAAGTTAGCACATGAGTTTACGATGTCTTGCAATCGTGTGTAATAGTCTGTGAACGATTCATTTTCTGCCATGAAAATAGAGTCAAACTTGCTCGGAAGCATTTGCAGTTTCTGAATCTTCACAAGGTTAGTTCCCTCATGCGTAACTTGAAGAACATCCCAGATTTCTTTCGCAGTCTCACATGCCGAGACGCGAGAGAACTCTGTTTGTGATAAGGCATTAAATAAAGCATTAATTCCCTTGCCATTGTAAGAAGATATATCAATCTCTTCCTTGGTCCATTTCGACCTAGGTTTGATGGTGCGAACATCACCAATAATTTTAGTTGGATTAGTCCATCCTAATTCAATTGATTGCCACACCCGTTCGTCGATGGAAATTAAAAAGGCTTTCATCCGTACTTTCCAGTACGCATAATTTGTTCCATCGAAGAACGGAGGTCTGTTGATGTTTCTACCTTCAACCATTGTTTACAACCCTATTCCCGCTCTGATACCACTTGTCGGGTTATGTATAATTGGATCTAAATAGGGGAAAAAACACCTAGAGGGGGGTGAATAGGTGTAAACACTAAACACTCAAAAATCTTTGCGATATAAAACCCAAGGCGGAAAAATAAATAACACGCAGAGATTTTTACGTGGAAAACTCCAAACCGGAGTAAAAAACCACGGGACCGATAACACGGTGAAATCCACTAGAATTAAACACGTACAAGGTGATATACCGTACTCACAGACGACTCAACCTTTTCCATACGCTCCTAGTTGATCTTCTCCGCTCGCTCCACGACGCTTCTCGAATCCATGATGTGCGTCCAACGCCGAATCCACAGCGTCCAACGTCGAGTCCACAACGTCCGACCGAATCCACGGTCTTCACCCAGTAGCATGTTTCGAATCCACGAACGTACCTCGCTCCGAATCCACGAGAGCGGTAGCACCTTGAATCCACAAGGCCACGCGAGTCCACGCGCCGATTTTGGGGTAAATCGTTGTTTTTTGGGTGGTGATGATCCGCCGAATACTTAGATTAGAAATAGATCGGAAATACCATCTAAGTATTTATTGATTTGATTCAACTCAAAATGTGAGTATGAAAACCTAGAATCAAATCAATCAATATAGATGAAAAAACATAAGATAGAATCTATGATTTCCTTTCTTCTCTATATGTGGATCTTCGGCCGTATAAAAGATGACGGCTCCTTTTTCTATTATGTGGATTTTTGGACTCCCCCTAGAAAAAGAATCATAAGGTCTATTTATAGGTTAGAAACCCTTGGAAAAAGATAAGGATCAAAAACTATCTTTTTCTGGAATTTTTACATGACGACGATCCGGATCGGAGATCGGCGATCCGGATTGCAGTAGCGAGAAAAACAGATTCTAGAAAAACGAAGGTTCAGGATCCGGATCGAAGTGCTTGATCCGGATCGTTCATATAGTTCACCAAATAACAACGTTCGGGATCCGGATTGCAGTAGCCTGATCCGGATCGCTTAAATAAAATGATAAACCCAGTGTTCGGGATCCGGATCAAGGGAAGCTACGATCCGGATTGAACTGATGTATGAACGAACCACCTTCGGGATCCGGATTGCAAAGCCCGATCCGGATCCTGAACATGTCCCATGTCCAGTTTTTGATAATTATGCAATTACAAGTTCATCCAAGTGTTTCTACACTATAAGAAGTATTCGGATCACCAAAGATATTAAGTTCAACATACCTGATCCTTTTGAATTCTTCTTTCTTGAGATTGAGTTATATGATCCAACCTTCTTTACCTTCAATCTTCAAGACTTAACCGAAATCACGAAATACGCCAACTTAAATTCCGTAACAATCTCCCCCTTTGGCGGTTTCGTGACAAAACATAGATCCACTCAAGAAAATTCAAAAAGATATTTTTGTTGCTATCACCATACAACAAAAATTTACAATGGAGATCCAAAATAAAATACATGAGTTAAACTCCTAAAACAGACTCTAGACTTAGACATCTGTACTCTCTGTAAAAGAAATCATTCTTGACAAAAGAAATCGTTAGATACCTCAAGAATTTTATATCATTCAAAAACCACACACAGAGATTAAGTTTATACTCATTTATACTTACCATAACATTTATACATTCAGATATGTAAATTGATCATAGTTAAAACACCAACATATCTTCTATGCAATCAAAATCCAAATGTCATGTTAGTGAACATCAACTTGTTAGTTATATTACATGCCCAAATAGTTAGTCGAATAGTTAGTCGAGGCATGCATTCAAACACAAATGAAAACCGAAAGTTGAAGTTCTACTTACCTCTATAGTTTCAAGTTTCTTTCTCACACACATTGTATCTTTGTTTATCTCTCTCTCCCCCTTTTTGTCACAAAAGTTAGCCAAAAAATACCAAAATGGAGAGAATGGTTAACAGTTCAAGTACCAATAGTTTGAGAACTAAAAACTAAAAACTAAAACGTAAAACCTGCACAAAAGAAAGTTAAAAATCTGAAGTTCCTGCACAAGAGAATTATTAGAAAACAGCACAAGTCAATCATCTGAGGCAGAGTCTTCAGAGCTCGTGCAGCCCAGCTTTTTCAAAATTCCTTTAAGCATTCCCGAAATCGTAGAACACTCTTGTTTCATCTGATGTATGTCCTTGGACATCTTTCTGAGTTCTAGAGTCATTTTATCTTGTTCTTGTTTGATGGAAGACTCTAAGTTTGCCTTTTGGTCAATTCTTCTGGAAGTTGAAGAACGTTGTGTGACGACTGACGGAGCAGTCTGACCTTCATTCCGAGGAGATCTTCTTGGCAGAGAATGTGAATTGTCAAGAGGTTCATTGCTTGGCACATTCTTTTTCCTTGCTTGCTGCTTAAGTATTGAGGAAGACTTCAGTAGCCTCTTGTTCTTTAGGTAAACCTTATTTTCTTCATCAATACCTTGTTGTACTTCAGTAAGAAATGTATCCCGATCTTCTTCGTCTTCAGATTCACTTTCAGTTTGAGGGATATTCTTTGTTTCATCTTGACATGGTTCATTTATTTCAATACCTCGAGCTCGTCAAAGCCGTCGAGCAAGTCTTTTTCTTTTTGTCTTCCCAGAAGTTTCTTCCATAGGAGCTTTGCCCTTTTCAGCAGCAGTAGGCGGAGCCTTCGATGTCTCCGCAGTCGCTTTTCCCTTTGAAGCAGTGGGAACAGTTGTTGCTTCAACTTGCAACTCATCCCAATCGATCGATTCCGTCTCAGATTCTGTATCGGAGTCATCTTTTGCTTTCTTCGCTTTCTTAGCCCTCTTGGGCTTGACAGTGTCTCTCGTATGTACCATAGCAGCCAGAAGAAGATGTTGGGTTATATGTAATATAGATCTAAATAGGGGAAAAAACACCTAGAGGGGGGTGAATAGGTGTAAATAATAAACACTCAAAAAATCATTGCGCAATAAAAACCCAATGCGGAAATATAAATGAACACGCAAGATTTTTAAGTGGAAAACTCCAAACCGGAGTAAAAAACCACGGGATCGATAACACGGTGAAATCCACTAGAATTAAACACGTACAAGGTGATATACCGTACTCACTGACGACTCAACCTTTTCCATACGCTCCTAGTTGATCTTCTCCGCTTGTTCCGCAACGCGTCTCGAATCCACGATCTGCGTCCAACGCCGAATCCACGGCGTCCAACGTCGAGTCCACGACGTCTGACCGAATCCACGGTCTTCACCCAGTAGTATGCTTCGAATCCACGAACGTACCTCGCTCCGAATCCACGAGAGCGGTTGAACCTTGAATCCACAAGGACACGCGAATCCACGCGCCGATTTTGGGGTAAATCGTTGTTTTTTGGGTGGTGATGATCCGCCGAATACTTAGATCAAAGATAGATAGGAAATACCATCTAAGTATTCATTAGTTTGATTCAACTCAAGATGTGAGTATGAAAACCTAGAATCAAACTAATCAATATAGATGAAGAAACATAAAGTAATATCTAATGATTTCCTTTCTTCTCTATATGTGGATCTAGGGCCGTATAAGATGATATTTGATTATGACGGCTCTATGTGGATTATTTTGGATTCACCATAGAAAAAGAATCATAGGGTCTATTTATAGGTTAGAAACCCTAGGAAGGAGATAAGAATCAAAAACCTACCATTTCTAGAAATTTTACGGACGGCGATCCGGATCGGATTAGCTGTGATCCGGATCGTCGTAACGAGTCAGACAATTCCAGAAAAACGAAGGTTCGGGATCCGGATCGTTCATACAGTTGACCAAACATCAACGTTCGGGATCCGGATTGCGAAGCCTGATCCGGATCGTTCAAGGAAAATGGTAAACTCAATGTTCGGGATCCGGATCAAGAGAAGCTACGATCCGGATTGAACTGGTGTATGAACGAACCACCTTCGGGATCCGGATTGAACAATCTGATCCGGATCCTGAACATGTCCTATGTCCAGTTTTTGATTTTTATGCAATGAAAAATTTTTCCAAGTGTTTCTACACTACAAGAAGTATTCGGATCACCAAAAATATTTAGTTAAACATACCTGATCCTTTTGAATTCTTCTTTCTTGAGATTGAGTTAAATGATCCAACCTTCTTCACCTTCAATCTTCAAGACTTGAACCTTTCACGAAATTACGCCAACTCAAATTCCGTAACAATCTCCCCCTTTGGCGGTTTCGTGACAAAACACAGATCCACTAAAGAAAATTCAAAAAGATATTTTTGTTGCTATCACCATACAACAAAAAATTACAATGGAGATCCAAAAATTTAAAAACATGAGATAAACTCCTAAAACAGACTCTAGACTTAGACATCTGTACTCTCTGCACAAAGAAATCATTCTTGACAAAAAGAATCGTTAGATACCTCAAGAATTGAAACATACAAAACCAAGTACAGAGATAGAGTTTATCTGATCATCATGACATTTGAGAATTCAGATATGTAAGAGAATCATAGTCAAAAACCAACATATCTTCTATGCAATCAAAAACCAAATGTCACAAAGTGTTAGTCCAACATCAACTTGTTAGTCATATTACATGCCCAAATAGTTAGTCGAATAGTTAGTAGAGACATGCACACAAATCACAAGATAAAAACCAAAGTTGAAGTTGAAGTGATACTTACCTTGATGTTCACACATTCACACAGTTTTCACATCATCATTGTTCAAAGTTCTCTCTAAACTCTCTCCCCATTTTTGTCACAAACTAAGCCAAAATTTCAGAAATGGAGAAAATGGTTAACAATTCAAGTTTGAGAACTAAAAACTAAAACTAAAACTTAAAGACCTGCACAAAAGAAAGATTTAAACATATGCATAATAAATAGAAATTGGAAGGATACGGATTATTCAGACTCATCTGAACTGATACAGCCGAGAATTTGGAATATTTTCTTTAATCGCTTGTTCATTGATGATTGATTCTTATTTACCTTCTTTATTTCTTCCTTTACCTCAATTAGTTCATTTGATATATGTTCTTGCTCGTTGGAGAGCCTTTGCTGTTCTTTATAGATTGAGGTAACAGATGCATCATCATCAGAAGTTGATTGAGGTGCTTGTTGTGCTGGATGTGCTGGTTGGACTGGAGGAGTTGCTGCCGGTGCAGAGGTTGTCGCTTGTTGTTGTTGTGCTCGTTGCCGGTGAGGAGGTATTATGGGTTCATCTGGCTTCGTCGAGAGAGACTTTACAATTGTTGTTTCATTGATCGTTCCTAGACTGTGCATATAGGAACTTGCATTTGTGTCAGCTTTAAATTTGCGAAGAATGCGCATGATGATCATTGGATAAGGTAGTCTCTCTGAAGGATGAGCATGCTCCACATATCGCGCCATCTTTGTCCAAATGACGTAAGGAATGTTTAAGTTAGCTCCCATTGCTGCTGTGGGGTTTCCAAGTAGATAAAGGAATATCATTCTATCCCACCGAAGAACCTTTGTGTTCATGTTTGGAATGACATTATAACAAACAATTAAGTTTAAGAAGCGGTACTCTGGTTGTGATGACCCGGATCTTCATTGGGGGTTTATGGCTTGATCAGCGGCTTTTGGAGGATTATCTTGGGAGATGGGAGTGTTTGGGTGTGTATCGGACTCAAGAAATGGACCCGGCGCAAAAATCGGATCAAGTGGGCTTTTTCGGGGGCTTCCGGATAAATTTCGGTTGAGAATTTGGCAAAACAGAGGCAGTATTTGGATTCAGCGCGGAAAAACGCTTGAAAATGGCTATTTACTTGTATTTTTTCGGAGTCCGGACGCCCAAAAAGGGGCCTATTTTAAGTGGGCCGGTCCACGGGACCAAGCAGGTGCACCGGGCGTAGGCAACTTTTGCCCCGCCACGTGTCGGGCCACGATTTGCCCGACATGGGCGCGTGGGGCGCGCTGAATGGGCGGCGCGCGTGCGCCCGCAGGCGGCTTCCCTTTCTCTCTCTGCTTCCGGCTTCGCGTCTCCCAAAACGTCCCCCGAACCCATTTTGCATAGGAGGTTTTGGCCTATAAATAGTCCATTTCTCTCCCATTTTTGGACTTTTGAAATCTGGCCAAATTCTCTGATTTTTCCAGAGAATCCCCATCTCCTTCTTCTTCTTCTCCTTCACCAGTTTTCGGATTTCGGGTGTGCTGTGGGTGCCCATAGCTGTGCAAGTGGTGGATGAACCCTTTGAAGCTGATTTCAACCATTTCCGTCGCATTTCAGTGCAGGAGCTCCACAGAACTCATCCCTTGGAATATTGGCCAAATTTTTGGTTCTTGATCTTCACAAGAGGTAGATCTACAACTTTGGTATTCAACACTTTGGCTAGATCTTGAATTTTATTGAAGTTTTTAAGCCATCTTTGAAGAACTTGTGCACAGCCTGAGATTTTGAACTGAGCTCAATGTTTTCCCTCCCCATTTTCTGGTTTTTCCCGAGTTTTAGAGAGAGAAACTGAGGGAGTGGCCTGAAGTGAACTTGTTCCCCTCTCTGTCCTACATCTCTCCAGGAAGTTTCAGAATTTTTGGAGTTTCCAACAGTGAGTTCTCTGCGACGCGGGGCGCTTCGACGATTTCCATTTTCTGGCCCGTTTCCGTCGCAGTTCAGTCAAAAATTTCCCGAGCGCCAACCACGAGGAATTTTTGGACGATTTCTTCAACAGCGTGTTCCTAAGAGGTAAGGCTTAGTTTTTCGTATTGATCACTTCGCTCCATTTCGCACTTTCGGCATGGTTCCTGAGGCACCTTTTGACCCCCATTTTCTGTGATGAGTTTTGGACAGCATGGAATTGTCGATTTTGTATCTCAGTCTACGAGCATCGTAATGAGGCGTTTAAATAGTCGATTGACATCTACGCTTCGAGAGTAACGCACTCGTATTTTTATTAGATTTTTCTGGGGTCATTTCGAAGGTAAGAATTAAGCTTCTCTGTGGCGGATTTTACAGATGTGTGAGTTGTTGATGGTTTGGCTTACCGCGATGTCCGATTTGTTTCTTGGCCTACAGGTATCGGATTTAAGTGTTTAAAGACTCGTTTTGGGGCTACTCGTCGCGAGGATCGCAACCGTGATTTTTCTGGATTTTTTTAGAGGACTGGACAGAGGTGATATTTATCCTTTTCTGTGCTGTTTGGAAGACAGCAAATGCTGTTTTGGTGGTATGCTCACACCGGGTGCGATGTTTTGTGCAGTGGGGCACAGTTTTCGGTGGATTGCTGTGTTATAGGACTGCGGGCAGCAAGGAGCTTCTTTTGGTGTAGATCGCGCTTTTCGAGTTGGGTGGTTGTTGCATACCTCTACTTCTGACTTGCTTACTAAGTTTATTAGAGAAGCCCACTATTGAACATATTGATTGATTGCGATGCATGTTTGACTGATATAAATGTGAGCCTATCATTTGAGACTAATCATGTGGATATAACATGTTGGGAATCTTATTGGATAATATTATTGTGGAAACATGATTGCGGGGACATATTTAATAGTGATAATTAACATGCCATATTAGCACATAGATTTTATGAAAGTGGATTAAATGGATTAAATGTTGGGACATGATGACTTATCTATGTGCGGGTGCCACTTTGGGATTTATTATGGATCGGGTATTATTTACATGTGTAGTTGACTGATGATTTTAGCATATTGGGTATATCTATGTGGATTTATTATTAGTTACACATGTGGAACTGTTATTTGATGTTTTTCTCCTTCACCTTGCATGAGGACTTTTGCATGCCTGTATGGACATCTAGATAGGCCACTATTTATTGCTACACTATCATATTGGGATTTGATTTAGGAGAAACCATGATCGCTTTCTTTCTCCTTCTTATTTAGACTTTTGAGTCATGTTGCTCGGGTTCGAGCAGAGGTTTGGGATAGTGTAGCCGGGACCTTAGGGTCAGAGACTGGGTGTACTTGATGCTGAATTTGTGGGTTATTGCGGCAACCGCGGACAGTAGGCGGTTGACCGAAGATTGATTATTTCATCAGATTTTGGGTCTTGTGGGGTGTTGCGGCGACCGCGGACATTGGGCGGTTGACCGGATATTTACTTATGCATCAGATTGGGTATTAGATTCCTCTAGTGGATGGAGTTTCCCACTTAGTGAGTACTATTGCATCAGATTGGGGATCGGGGTTGCATTAGTGGATGGAGTTTCCCACTTTGATCATAGTCTTGATCCAGTCCTGCTATATTGAGATATGTGCTACAGAGATACTTGTGATACTGGTGACAGAGATACTTTACTCGTGTGGGTCGCTCCCCTCGAGTGCCACTCCGGAGGTAGGCTTTTTGGACCCAGCCTTGTGTGCCGGTCTGATACTTATTTTGGGATGCGAGCCGTGCGGGCCGATCCCGCGGTTTCGAGCCTTGTGTGCAGATTCCGCTGAGCAGGCAATACCAGTTTTACTGGTGGTACTAGATTGGGTTATTTGGTCATATACCGTTTCCTGATGCATTCATACAGTCATTTCTTTCGGTATTGCATTTAGAGGCATACTAGTAGTGGTTTCCCTTTATTCAGCAGTTCTGTTTACAGCTTTACCACTTGCTCCTTTTCTTGCCTCTGGTAGACTTAGTGGGTACGCCGGAGTTGGAGGCTTTACCCACAGGGGGAGGCTACTGGTTTACTAGTGGTTCTCACCCCCATTGTTGTTTCCCTCTTTTCTTCCCCCTGTTTTGTAGAGTCTTCTGCGGGAGTTGCTGATCTTTCAGTCGTTGTTCGGGGCGAGGGAGTCACGAGCTAGATCCATACCGCCTGAGGAGTGTAGCTGTATTCCCTGGTTGGAGATTCCTTATAGCGGTCAGCTGGTTTTTACTGTTTACTTTGGAGAGGGATCTTTTGTACTTGGAGAGACTGATGTATTATAGTTTTGGCTTATCTCCCTTTTATAGTTGAGAGATGCTGTACTGAGGACATTGTATGATGATTATCTGTATTTGAGAAAAAGGATATTGTACTTTATTTCATGTTGTACAGTGATTGGATTTTATTTTATAGCATTTTATTTCCACTCTGATATTTGCGTAGCTATAGTACTATCTTTTGCAGGTTAGACGCTTCGCCTATGCGGGATTTTGCATAGGTGGCGGATCTGTTGGCGAGCCGGGTCGCAGTATCGACCCCGGGGCGTGACACTGGTCGTAGTTCTTTCGAGAAAACGGAGTTTCCTGTCGACCGAGTATCTGGAAGACAGATTCCATCAACTACCACTCTCCAGGAGTAGGTGTTGAAGACTTGATTCTTCAGGTAATGAGTGCCATCGGCTCGGGCGTCCATCCCTAATACCTCTCCAATCAGTTGGGGCGTCACTTTGATCTTAACATTCTTGACCAATGTTTGAAAGTCTCGGCGTCCGCTCTCCTGATCAACTAGATAGCAAGCATTCTGATAAAACATTCTCACTGAGTGAAGACAATACCCAGTGGTCTCCGGGAAGTCGCAAATGGGAGCAAGACCTATCTGGTCAAACAAAGTCCCAAATGGCCGAGAACGCTCCTTTAAGGCTTTTACATCAACATGCCTTTCTCCAATGCATTCCCTGTTTTTAAAATCCTTTATTCTAGCCGAGCTGATAAAGTCTTGTGGAGGTGCTTGGCTATCAACTGGTTGCTCAATGGAGATTCCTCGAGCACCCCCTCTTTTGCGAGCAACAATTTTTCTTCTTGTCTTCCCAGAAGTTTCTTCCATTGGAGCTTTGCCTTTCTCAGCAGCAGTAGGCGGAGCCTTCGATGTTTCTGCAGGTGCTTTTCCCTTTGAAGCAGTGGGAACAGTCGTTGCTTCAACTTGCAGTTCATCCCAATCAATTGATTTCATTTCAGATTCTGTATCGGAATCATCTTTAGCTTTCTTCGCTTTCTTAGCCTTCTTAGCCCTCTTGGGCTTGACAGTGTCTCTCGTATGAACCATAGCAGCCAGAAGAAAAATGATCCACGTGATCACCATTGCTATTGGTTTCTTGAGAAAAGAAATCCTGTGAGCAATAACTCAAGAACACGAAAAATTGTTAAATTTTCAGAAATTAGAAAAATTGTACCCAAACAATCATTATCGTGTAGAGAGACTAGGGATCAAATTAGTTTTGCAAAAGGAAATTTAAAAATAGATCAATTGCATGATTTTGGAAAATTCCCATTATATGCCCTAAAACCGAATTCTTTGAAATCAAAGACCAAAAATCCGTTAATCAGGAGAATACCTAGCATATAATCAAAACTAATCTACCCAGAGTTCTTATTTCAAAAGAGATTTGATCAAAAACCATCCACAAACGAAATCGATACAAGGAATTCATCACGTTTTGAGGAGGAATAACAAGAACGGTGAAAAACTGAGATTTGATCAATAAAACTTACTTGGAGTTGAAGAACTTGAGTTTGAAAGCTTCCAAGATGGATGAAATCTAGAGAGAGAAGCTCTGGAAACTTTGGAACAAAAGATTGGAGTAAAAGAAATCAAAACCCTTTTGTTCTTTATAAAACCCTAGCCGTGATCCGGATCAGTTCATGATTGCGATCCGGATCGGCTATCCGCAGTGAAAAACTGCGTTCGGGATCCGGATTGGCAGGTCCAATCCGGATCGTCTGCCCGCAGACGAATATCTGCGTTCGGGATCCGGATCGGCAGGTCCAATCCGGATCGGCTCCAACTTTTTCTTTAGAAAATTTCAGAGAAATTCAAGAAAAACCAGAAAAAGATTGTGAGCACTTTTGTGTATCAACTTTAAACAAAAATCATCGTTTCATACAACAAGAAATAGATTATACCAAATCTATCAATAACATCCAACAAACGAAACGAAAATTTATAAAAATTAAATCCCTTAAAGTTGAACAACTTCAATTACATCTAACTTGATCTTATGAGTAATGCCTTTATCAAATCATCAATTTGGTAAATAAAATGAAATACAAAGATCAATAGATGTCTAACATCCCCGATAAGTTAGATAATATATCTAGTCAATTTATTGAAGAGAGTGGCTCTTTGAGCATCTTTCATTAAAAATCCCACCTTATACCAACCTTAAAATTTTGACAGAGTCAAGTATTTCAACATGCATTTTATTTAATCAAACTTGAAAAACCTTGCTTGGTATTCATGTGGTAGCTGCACACAGTACTCGGACGACCGAGGTGGTAGCTCTTTCCTCCATGTGGTGGTAGTTTTCACACTCCTCATTGGGATGTAACTCTTTCCACATCTTTTGAGCATTTTACTTTTTCATGACTCCCCCTCAATTGGCTATCAATTATTTAAGATATAAAGTATTTAGCCAAATATTGATCTCGATTTCATACTCGACTAAACAGTCAAATAAGATAAAAACTATACCAAGAGATCATCGAGAGAGAAATTGACTTTGATCAAAACAAAAATGAGTTAATTGACATAAATGATCATTGCATCAAATGAAATATTATGATATCTAAAGCATAATAGATTTCTAAATATATAAAAGGATGCAAGTAAAGTCAATAATACACATGCTCAATTAATGTACTATGTATAAACATAGATAAAGAACAAAAACACAAAAACAAAACCTAACCTGAGCAAAAGTTTTAAAAAGAAGTTTACTTCAAGGAAAGCATTCCAATTGCTTTACGCAAATGAATAAAACGTTTTTGATCCAAAGGTTTTGTTAAAATGTCAGCTAATTGATCTTCAGTAGAAATATATGAAAGTTGAAGAGTATTTGATTCAACTAGCTCTCTAAGAAAATGATATCTAAGTTCAATGTGTTTTGTTCTAGAGTGCAACACAGGGTTTTTGGAAATGTTTATAGAACTAGTGTTGTCACAAAGAATTGTTACCGAAGATGCTGAAATCCGGAAGTCGCTCAACACACTTTTCATCCAAATGAGTTGGGTTGAACAACTACCCGCTGAAATGTATTCCGCTTCGGCAGTCGAGAGTGCTATGCAATTCTGCTTTTTACTGTGCCATGCAACAAGGCAATGGCCAAGATAGAAGCATGCACCACTCGTGCTTTTCCGATCATCCAATGATCCTGCCCAATCGGCATCTGAGTATCCAATAATATCCAGACTAGTTCCCATAGGATACCAAATTCCGAAATTAATTGATCCTTTGATGTACCGGATGATCCTTTTCACCGCTTTCAGGTGAACCTCCTTTGGTGCAGATTGATATCTCGCGCAAATCCCAACACCAAAAGATATATCCGGGCGACTAGCCGTGAGATAAAGTAGACTTCCAATCATACTTCGATACAGTTTCTCGTCTACATTCTCACTATGTGATTCACTTCCAAGTCCCTTGTGGCTAGTTCCCATTGGAGTCGGAAAATCCTTCGAATTTTCTAAGTCAAACTTTTTAACCAACTCCATTGCATACTTGGATTGACACAAGTGAATACCTTCATCATTTTGTTTAATTTGCAATCCAAGAAAATAAGTCAATTCGCCCATCATGGACATCTCAAATTCGCTTTCCATGGTCTCCGCGAATTTAGAAGCATCATTATCTCTTGTTGCGCCAAATACGATGTCATCGACATATATTTGTGCTACAATGAAATTGTTTTGATAATGCTTCACAAAGAGAGTCCTGTCAGCTCCCCCTCGAGTATAGCCCTTCTCCAAAAGGTGCTTTGTCAGCCTTTCGTACCATGCTCGTGGTGCTTGTTTCAGACCATAAAGAGTCATTTTCAAACGAAAAACATGGTTAGGTTGTTTATGGTCTACAAAACCTTTCGGTTGAGCCACATAAACTTCCTCATTTAAAAACCCATTTAGAAACGCGCTCTTAACGTCCATTTGAAATAATTTGATTTTAAAATGACAAGCAATAGCAAATAGTATACGAATGGACTCGAGTCTAGCTACAGGAGCGAAAGTTTCATCAAAGTCTATACGTTCTACTTGAGAGTAGCCTTGAGCAACTAATCGTGCCTTGTTCCTGATGATAGTACCATCCTCATTTTTCTTATTCTTGAAAATCCATTTGGTACCTATCACATTGTGTTGCTGTGGAGACTTCGTTAATTCCCAGACTTTGTTTCGCTCAAATTGATGGAGCTCTTCCTGCATTGCTTTAATCCAGTAGTCATCCTGAAGAGCTTCATCTATATTCTTTGGTTCAATTAAAGATATGTAGCAAGCGAATCCACAAACCAACTGCCTCCGAGTTCTAACTCCTTCTTGTGGGTCTCCAATGATGTTTGATTCAGGATGATCCTTGGAGATGCGTAAAGTTTGAGGTAACGGAGTACTCGGAGGTACATGAGACGATTCCTGCACATCAGATAAACTTGAAGAACCATTAGATGCATCATTAATATTGGAAGTATTATTATGAGAAGATGCAATGGCAGGTGTATCATCATCTAGAGAGATATCGATGGTAGATTTTTCAGATGCAAAGTGAAAAGCTTCATCTACTTTAACATTTATCGATTCTACGATCGTCTTAGATTCTAAGTTAAATACTCGATATGCTCTACTGTTTGTAGAATACCCCAAGAAAATCCCTTCGTCACTTCGAGAGTCAAACTTTCCAAGATTTTCACGGTCACGTAAAATGTAACACCGACTCCCGAAGATGCGAAAATATTTGATGTTGGGTTTTCTACCGCACCATAGTTCATATGGTGTATTTAACGTTCCCAGGAGCAAATAAACACGATTAATTACGTAGATTGCAGTGTTCACAGCTTCAGCCCAAAAATGTAGCGGTAAATTCCGGCTGTGAAGCATAACACGTGCCATCTCTTGAACAACCCTGTTTTTGCGCTCGACAACACCATTCTGTTGAGGTGTATAGGGTGCTGGGAATTCATGCTTAATACCGTTTGAAGTGCAAAAGTCAATGAATTTAGAGTTAATGAATTCTCCACCTCTATCACTTCTAACACAAATGATCTTTTCATTCTTTTCAATCATAATACGATGGCAAATCTCGTGAAAAGAATCAAAAGTATCAGCTTTCTCTTTTAAAAATGCTACCCAAGAATACCGAGAGAAATCATCAACCAATAAGAAAATATACCATTTACCTCCCAAAGATGGTTGACGGGTTGGCCCCATTAAATCCATGTGTAAAAGTTCCAAAGGCCGTTTTGTACCAACGTGGTTCAAGTTCTTGTGCGCTGTCCTGGACTGTTTTCCCTTTTGACAACCGCCGCACACAATGTTTTGTTTAAGTAAAAGTTTTGGAACCCCCTTTACCACGTCCTTGTTTGAAATTCTAGCAAGTTCCTTAAAATTTATGTGACCTAGCCTTTCATGCCAAAGAGTTTCATTATTCAAAGAGGCTAGGTTACAATTTTCAGAAGTTTTACTAGGAACAACATAACAATTGTTTTCAGATCTAACCCCCTTTAAAAAGAAGACATGGTCCTTATCAGTTACAACACATTCAGCAGATGAAAAGTTAACTGAAAAACCATTGTCGCAAAGTTGACTTATGCTTATGAGATTAGTCTTAAGGCCATCAACAAATAACACGTTTTTCAAAATCGGGCCATCTGGGATAGCTACCATTCCTTTTCCAACAATTTTGGAAGATCGACCGTCTCCGAAAATAACGAGTCCTCCGGAGATTTTCTCAAAGTTTTGAAAACTATTTTTGTCACCGGTCATGTGACGGGAATATCCGCTATCCAGATACCAAGACAAATTATCATATGCATGCAAGGAAACATTAGTAAAAAGACAAGGATAAATTTCACCTTTGCGCACCCAAAACTTTTTGGAGTGCGTCGGTAATGGTCGTGAGGTTATTCTCCTAGGTGAAAGCGTCTTGTCAGATCGATTGCCGATCCTTGATGATGTCGTCTTGCGCAGTGAACTACCAAGGCTCTTTTCATTTGAAAAGTTTTGCTTTGAATTCCGGGGAGGCGCCCTTTTGGTAGTCGTTGCAAGAAGTGCTTGAATTGAGCGTTTGGCTCCCATCTTGCAGTTTCTCCTTATGTGCCCTAAAATACCACAACGAAAACATACCTTAGTACTTGATGATCCCGAGGAGGATGAAGTAGGCTTGTTGTCGTTGCTTGTCGTTAGTTCCGGTGTCGGAGGAGGAGATACCGACTGGGGCACGAAGACTGTCCCACTCAAACTTGGACTGTTTTCAGTTCGAGTGTACCCGAGGCCGAACCGATTTGATTGACCAAGACCAAGAAGCTTATCCAACTTACTCCTTCCAGAAGAGAATCGCTGCAAGTCATCCTTGAGTTGGAAGATGGTCTTTGTCATTTTCAGGTTGTTCTGTCGAGCCTTGTTGTAGAGCTTTGAGAAGTGATCCGCTTTATCCACCAGTTTTGTATGTTCCTTCTCAAAAAGCTCATTGGACTCTTGAAGGGAAACATTTACTTTTATCAGATTTTCCCTTTCCACTTCAAGAGCGTTTGAGAGAGAAGTTGCCATTTTTGCTTCTTCTTCGAGATCATGCACTCTCCCTCTCAAACTCTTGTTTTGCTTAGCCACTTTCTTTGAATCCCGTAAGAGTCTGTGGTAGGCTAAAGCAAAATCTTCACCTTCCGAATCATCCGATTCATTGTCCGTTGCATTCATTTCAACAGTGGAGGTGGACAATGACTCGGATGTACTTGCCATTAAGCACATGAATGGTGAAGATGTGGACGCATGGAATGCCGTTGCGCTTTCTTCTTCATCACTTGAGGATGACTCATTTGACGTTGAGTTGTCATCCCAAGTGACGGCTTGCATCACTTTCTTCTTCGACGGATTCTTAGTTGGACACTCCGTTGAGATATGGCCGTATCCTCGGCATTTGAAGCATTGTAGTTGTCCCTCTGAACTTTTCTTATCCTTTGAGAAGTTCTCTTGCTTTCTTGACTTGTAACTTGAAGTACCCTTGCCTTTCTTCGACTTTTCAAAGGATGGAGATTTACTTGAATTACCCCTTCGAAAGTTGCGGCGAAACTTCCTTGTCAAGAGAGCGAGTTGCTTCTCAAAGTCCTCCATAGAAAGGTTCTCGTCATCGTCCGAGGAGGATGTATCCGCGTCTTCTTCCTTAGTTGTTTTCAATGCATAACCTGAAGACTTAGAAGAGGATGCTTTTCCAGAAGAATAGTTAGTAGTAAATGTCATTTCATAAGTTTGTAATGAACCAACTAATTCTTCTACACGTATTTCGTCCGGGTGTTTAATAGTTTCAATGGCTGTAACCTTTGGGCGAAATCGTTCAGGAAGAGTTCTTAAGATCTTTCTTACAACCTTAAATTCTGGAATCTTCTCTCCCAGGTTAGCACATGAGTTTACGATGTCTTGCAATCGTGTATAGTAGTCCGTGAAAGATTCATTTTCTGCCATAAAAATGGAGTCAAATCTGCTCATAAGCATTTGCAGCTTTTGAATCTTCACGAGGTTAGTTCCCTCATGTGTAACCTGAAGAACATCCCAGATTTCTTTCGCAGTCTCACATGCCGAGACGCGAGAGAATTCAGTTTGAGATAAGGCATTAAAAATAGCATTAATTCCCTTGCCATTGTAAGAAGATGAGTCTAACTCTTCCTTGGTCCATTTCGACCTAGGTTTTAAGGTGCGAACATCAGAAATAATCTCAGTTGGATTAGACCATCCTAATTCAATTGATTGCCACACCCTTTCGTCAATGGAAATTAAAAAGGCTTTCATCCGTACTTTCCAGTACGCATAATTTGTTCCATCAAAGAAAGGGGGTCGATTGATGTTTCCACCTTCAACCATTGTTTACAACCCTATTCCCGCTCCGATACCACTTGTTGGGTTATATGTAATATAGATCTAAATAGGGGAAAAAACACCTAGAGGGGGGTGAATAGGTGTAAACAATAAACACTCAAAAAATCATTGCGCAATAAAAAGCCAATGCGGAAATATAAATGAACACGCAAGATTTTTACGTGGAAAACTCCAAACCGGAGTAAAAAACCACGGGACCGATAACACGGTGAAATCCACTAGAATTAAACACGTACAAGGTGATATACCGTACTCACTGACGACTCAACCTTTTCCATACGCTCCTAGTTGATCTTCTCCGCTTGTTCCGCAACGCGTCTCGAATCCACGATCTGCGTCCAACGCCGAATCCACGGCGTCCAACGTCGAGTCCACGACGTCTGACCGAATCCACGGTCTTCACCCAGTAGTACGCTTCGAATCCACGAACGTACCTCGCTCCGAATCCACGAGAGCGGTTGAACCTTGAATCCACAAGGACACGCGAATCCACGCGCCGATTTTGGGGTAAATCGTTGTTTTTTGGGTGGTGATGATCCGCCGAATACTTAGATCAAAGATAGATAGGAAATACCATCTAAGTATTCATTAGTTTGATTCAACTCAAGATGTGAGTATGAAAACCTAGAATCAAACTAATCAATATAGATGAAGAAACATAAAGTAATATCTAATGATTTCCTTTCTTCTCTATATGTGGATCTAGGGCCGTATAAGATGATATTTGATTATGACGGCTCTATGTGGATTATTTTGGATTCACCCTAGAAAAAGAATCATAGGGCCTATTTATAGGTTAGAAACCCTAGGAAGGAG
>JAQNDB010004098.1:0-25568 GCA_029204045.2 Tillandsia leiboldiana | reverse complement strand
TCTACCGAACAATTATGTTGGCTGCAGATCAAACTTAAGTTACAGAATAGGGGATGCTTTTACTTTGGCTAGATTGGGTCGGTGTGGGGTTTTTGTTCTGTTTCTGGTTTCCTGGGGTACGATGTCCAGCCCGGAGTCGCCCCGTTTCGTCTCGCCCACCTGGGGTATGTTGGTTATATGTAATAGGATCTAAATAGGGGAAAAAACACCTAGAGGGGGTGAATAGGTGTAAACGTATAAACACTCAAAAATCGTTGCGATAAAAAACCCAATGCGGAAATAAAAAATACTACGCAGATTTTTACGTGGAAAACTCCATCACCGGAGTAAAAAACCACGGGACCGATAACACGGCAGAAATCCACTAGAATTAAAACACGTACAAGGTGATTTACCGTACACACTTACGACTCAACCTTTTCCATACGCTCCTAGAGGATCTTCTCCGCTCGCTCCGCGACGCTTCTCGAATCCACGATCTGCGCCCAAAGCGCGAATCCACGGCGTCCAACGTCGAATCCACGACGCCGACCGAATCCACGGTCACCACCCCATAGCACCCTTCGAATCCACGAACGTGCCTCGCTCCGAATCCACGAGAGCGTTTGAACCTTGAATCCACAAGGACACGCGAATCCACGCGCCGATTTTTGGGGGTAAATCGTTGTTTTTGGTGGTGATGATCCGCCGAATACTTAGATCAAAGATAGATCGGAAATACCATCTAAGTATTCATTAGTTTGATTCAACTCAAGATGTGAGTATGAAAACCTAGAATCAAACTAATCAATATAGATGAAGAAACAGAGTATTCTCTAATGATTTCCTTTCTTCTTATATGTGGATCTAGAGCCGTATAGAAATAATATATGAAATGACGGCTATTTTTGATTACCCTAGAAAAAGAGTCAATAGGGTCTATTTATAGGTTAGAAACCCTAGGAAGGAGATAAGAATCAAAAACCTACCATTTTCTGGAAATTTTACGGACGCGATCCGGATCGGATTAGCTGTGATCCGATCGTCGTAACGAGTCAGGCAATTCCAGAAAAACGAAGGTTCGGGATCCGGATCGAAGTGCTTGATCCGATCGTTCATACAGTTCAAACACATCAACGTTCGGGATCCGGATTGCGAAGCCTGATCCGGATCGTTCAAGGAAAATGGTAAACTCAGTGTCGGGATCCGGATCAAGAGAGGCTACGATCCGGATTGAACTGGTGTATGAACGAACCACCTTCGGGATCCGGATCGAACAACTGATCCGGATCCTGAACATGTCCCAAGTCCAGTTTTTGATTTTATATGCAATGAAGATTATTCCTCCAAGTGTTTCTACACTACAAGAGTATTCGGATCACACAAAAATCTTTAGTAAAACATACCTGATCCTTTGAATTCTTCTTTCTTGAGATTGAGTTAAATGATCCAACTTTCTTCACCTTCAATCTTCAAGACTTGAAACTTTCACGAAACTACGCAACTCAAATTCCGTAACAATCTCCCCCTTTGGCGGTTTCGTGACAAAACACAGATCCACTAAAGAAAATTCAAAAGATTTTTTGTTGCTATCACCATACAACAAAAATTTACAATGGAGATCCAAAAATTTAAAAACATGAGATAAACTCCTAAAACAGACTCTAGACTTAGACATCTGTACTCTCTGCACAAAGAAATCATTCTTGACAAAAAGAGATCGTTAGATACCTCAAGAATATTTAGCATTCAAAACCATTACAGAGATAGAGTTTATCTGATCATCATGACATTTGAGAATTCAGATATGTAAGAGAATCATAGTCAAAAACCAACATATTCTATGCAATCAAAAACCAAATGTCACACTAGTTAACATCAACTTGTTAGTCATATTACATGCCCAATAGAGTTAGTCGAATAGTTAGTCGAGCATGCATTCAAAACAAATGAAACCAAAAGTTGAAGTTCTACTTACTTTCAAGTTGAGGTTAACTACCTTCGATGTTCCACATTCATCATCTGAAGTTCTACTTACCTTTTAAGTTGAGGTTATACTTACCTCGATGTTCACCACATTCACATCACATCATCATTGTTCAAGTTCTCATCATCATTGTACCTTGATGTATACAAAATTTCCACATCATCATTGTTCAAGTTCTCTAAACTCTCTCTCCCCCTTTTTGTCACAACAAGCCAAAATTACCAAAAATTAAGGAGAGTTAAAAATATTTAAAGAAAATGTTCCGAAATTTAAGAACTAGAACTAAGAGTAAGTCCTAAAAACTGAAACCTGCACAAGAAAAGGTTAAAATCTGCACAAGAAAAAGAATAAAAGGAAGGAATTAGTCATCAGATTCGGAGTCTTCAGAGCTCGTGCAGCCCATCTTTGAGAACATCTTTTTCACCAGCTTGTTCATTGAATTGACCTTCTTAGTTATGGTAATATGAGCTGCGTGATGAGCTCCAGCTCATTGGAAATTCTCGTCTGTGCCTTTGAAATTTGTTCCTGCTCAAAAGACAATCGTTGTTGTTCTTTGTAGATGGATGAGACTGATGCTTCATCCGCTGGTGTGGGTGCTGGTTGTGATGGTGACGCGGAAGTGCCGCTACTAGGTTTCGTTCCGCATGGAGGGACTGGAGTGACATGGGGCAATTTGTGAAGGGACTTCACAACGGTGGATTCATCGATCATGCCCAAACATTGATGATAAGTCGGTGAAGTAATATCAACCTGAAATTTCTTCAAGATCCTCATTATAATCAGTGGAAATGGAATTCTTTCTGTGGGATGAGGGTGCTCAACATATCTTGTCATTCTATTCCAAATAATGTATGGAATGTTGATATTCAATCCCATTGCCTCAGACGGATGTCCTAAGAGATACAAAAATAGCATTCGATCCCATCTCAAGACTTTCGTCTGCAAATTTGGAAGGATATTGTAACACGTGATAAGTTTAGAAACCGGTACTCAAGACGAAGTTCTTTGGATCTGATCGATTTCTCCGTTGATTGCGTTCCTTCCAAACAAATTCCCTTTATAACCATTTGCCACAAAGTGTTTGTCAAAACCTTTCCCTTCAAGTAATTAACTCCTGTCTTGCTGGCAGGCATTCCCAAAACCTCGCCAATCAATTGTGGAGTAATTTGTGAATCTTGTGCCTTGGATATTCGTGTAAAATTCATTGGACCGTTTTCAATTTCTCGAAGGTGCCGTGCATTTGTATAGAAGGCCCTTACAAGATGCAGACAGTATCCAAGCACTTCTGAAATCGACAAACTTGAATAAGATTTGCTTGTTCAATCAGAACGCCAAACTCAGGGGCGTGATCTCGTAGAGCCTCAATATTACAGGCCTCTCACCAATGCCATCACGATTCTCAAATGCCCTTAGGCGTCCGCATTACGAACACTTGTCCTCACGAGGTGGAGAATCCGGAATAATCGGTTCGTTAGACATGAAACCTCGTGCTCGTCCAAACCGTCGAGCAAGTCGTTTCCTTTTTCACCGAGATGGTTGGTGCAGTCATAGGTGCTTTTACCTTTGTCCATGGGTGCTTTTTCTTTCGATGCATCGGGCCATTGATTCATCATCATCTGTTAATTCAGTCCAATCTATCTCTTGACAATCTGCTTCTACTTCTGTGTCGCTGATCACATAAAACTCACCTTTTTGTTGTGTTTTCTTAGCTCTCTTTAATTTGTTTGTGGCCCGAGTGTGCACCATAGTGACCAATAAAAGAATATCCATGAGAATCCCATTGATCCAAGTGCCTTAAGAAGATTGAAATCCTGTGTGCAACAACTCAAGAACACGAAAAAATGGTTAATTTTCAAAGATTTGAAAATATGTACCCAAACAATCATATCATGTAGAGAGACTAAGAATCAAATTAGTTTTGCAAAAGGACTTTAAAAATAGATCAATTGCATGATTTTCGAAATCCTTATTATATGCCCTAAAATCGAAATTTTAGAAATCGAAGCCTAAAAAATCTGTTATCAGGAGAATACCTAGCATATAATCAAAACTATCTACCCAGAGTTCTTATTTAAAAGAAATTTGATCAAAAACCATCCACAAACAAAATTGATCCAAGAAAGTCATCACGTTTGAGGAGGAATAGAGAGAAACGGTGAAAAACCGAGATTTTGATCAATAAAACTTACTTGGAGTTGAAGAACTTGAGTTTGAAAGCTTCCAAGAAGGGGATGAAATCTAGAGAGAGAGGCTCTGGAAACTTTGGAACAAAAGATTGGAGTAAAAGAAATCAAAACCCTTTTGTTCTTTATAAAACCCTAGCCGCGATCCGGATCAGACCATGCTTGCGATCCGGATCGGCTACCCGCAGTGAGAAACTGCGTTCGGGATCCGGATCGGCAGGTCCAATCCGGATCGTCAGCCCGCAGAAGAATACCTGCGTTCGGGATCGGATCATCTTGCCCGATCCGGATCGGCTCCAACCTTTTCTTTAGAAAATTTCAGAGAAATTCAAGAAAAACTAGAAAAATATTGTAAGCACAAATGTGTATCAACTTTAAAAACAAAATCATCGTTTCATACAACAAGAATAGATTATGCCAAATCTATCAATAATATCCAAAAATGAAACGAGAATTTACAAAAATTAAATCCCTTAAAGTTGAACACCTTCAATTACATCTAACTTGATCTTATGAGTAATGCCTTGATCAAATCATCAATTCAGTAAAGAAATGAAATACAAAGATCAATAGATGTTGAAATCCCAAATATAGTAGATAATGTATCTAGACAATCTGTTGAAGAGAGTGGCGCTTTGAGCATCTTTCTCTTAAAAACCCACCTTATACCACCTTGAAATTTGACGGAGTCAATGTATTTCAACATGCATTTTACTTAATCAAAAATTTGAACAACCATGCTTGGTATACATGTGGTAGCTGCACACAATACTCGGACGACCGAGGTGGTAGCTCTTCCTCCATGTGGTGGTAGTTTTCACACTCCTCATTGGGATGTAACTCTTTCCACATCTTTTGAGCATTTTACTTTTCTTTGACTCCCCCTCAATTGGCTATCAATTATTTAAGATATAAAGTATTCAACCAAAAATTGATCTCGATTTCATACTCGACTAAGCAGTCAAATAAGATAATGACTATACCAAGAGATCATTGAGAGAGAAATTGACTTTGATCACTCAGAAGATGATTTAATTAACATAAATGATCATTGCAACAGTGAAATATTATGATGGCAAAAGCATAATAAATTTCTAAATGTGCGAAAAGATGCAATTAAAGTCAATTATATCTATGCTCAATTATGTCCTATGTACAAACATAGATAATGAACAAAACAAAACAAAAACAAAACCTATCCTAAGCAAGGTTTCAAAAGAAGTTTATTTCAAGGAAAGCATTCCAATTGCTTTTCGCAAATGAATAAACGTTTTTGATCCAAAGGTTTTGTTAGAATGTCAGCTAATTGATCCTTAGTTGAAATATATGAAAGTTGAAGAGTATTTGATTCAACTAGCTCTCTAAGAAAATGATATCTAAGTTCAATATGTTTTGTTCTAGAGTGCAACACAGGGTTTTAGAAATGTTGATTGCACTTGAGTTGTCACAAAGAATTGTTACCGAAGATGCTGAAATCCGGAAGTCGCTCAACACCTTTTCATCCAAATGAGTTGGGTTGAACAACTACCCGCAGAAATGTATTCCGCTTCGGCAGTCGAGAGTGCTATGCAATTCTGCTTTTTACTGTGCCATGCAACAGGCAATGGCCAAGATAGAAGCATGCACCACTCGTGCTTTTCCGATCATCCACTGATCATGCCCAATCGCATCTGAGTATCCAATAATATCCAAACTTGTTTCCCATAGGATACCAAATTCCGAAATTAATTGATCCTTTGATATACCGGATGATCCTTTTCACCGCTTTCAGGTGAAACCTCCTTTGGTGCAGATTGATATCTCGCGCAAATCCCAACACCAAAGATATATCCGGCGACTAGCCGTGAGGTAAAGTAGACTTCCAATCATACTTCGATACAGTTTCTCGTCTACATTCTCACTTTGTGATTCACTTCCAAGTCCCTTGTGGCTAGTTCCCATTGGAGTCGGAAAAACCTTCGAATTTTCAAGATCAAACTTTTTAACCAACTCCATTGCATACTTGGATTGACTCAAGTGAATACCTTCATCATTTTGTTTAATTTGCAATCCAAGGAAATAAGTCAATTCGCCCATCATGGACATCTCAAATTCGCTTTCCATGGTCTCCGCGAATTTAGAAGCATCATTATCTCTTGTTGCGCCAAATACAATGTCATCGACATAGATTTGTGCTACAATGAAATTGCTTTGATAATGCTTCACAAAGAGAGTCCTATCAGCTCCCCCTCGAGTGTAGCCCTTCTCCAAAAGGTGCTTTGTCAACCTTTCGTACCATACTCGCGGTGCTTGTTTCAGACCGTAAAGAGCCTTTTTCAAATGAAAAACATGGTTAGGTTGTTTATGGTCTACAAAACCTTTCGGTTGAGCCACATAAACTTCCTCATTTAAAAACCCATTTAGAAATGCGCTCTTAACGTCCATTTGAAATAATTTGATTTTAAAATGACAAGCAATAGCAAATAGTATACGAATGGACTCGAGTCTAGCTACAGGGGCGAATGTTTCATCAAAGTCTATACCTTCTACTTGAGAGTAGCCTTGAGCAACTAATCGTGCCTTGTTCCTGATGATAGTACCATCCTCATTTTTCTTGTTCTTGAAGATCCATTTGGTACCTATCACATTATGTTGCTTTGGAGGCTTCGTTAATTCCCAGACTTTGTTTCGCTCAAATTGATGGAGCTCTTCCTGCATTGCTTTAATCCAGTAGTCATCCTGAAGAGCTTCATCTATGTTCTTTGGTTCGATTAGAGATACGTAGCAAGCGAATCCACAAACCAACTACCTCCGAGTTCTAACTCCTTCTTGTGGATCTCCAATAATATTCGATTCTGGATGATCCTTGGAGATTCGTAGCGTTTGTTAAAACGGAGTACTCGGAGATATATGAGATGATTCCTGCACATTAGATAAACTTGAAGAACCATTAGATGCATCATTAATATTGGAAGTATTATTATGAGAAGATGCAACGGCAGGAGAATCATCATCTAGAGAGATATCGAGGGTAGATTTTTCAGATGCAAAGTGAAAAGCTTCATCTACTTTAACATTTATAGATTCTACGATCGTCCTAGATTCCAAGTTAAATACTGGATATGCTCTACTATTAGTAGAATACCCCAAGAACATCCCTTCGTCACTTCGTGAGTCAAACTTTCCAAGATTTTCACGGTCACGTAAAATGTAACACCGACTCCCGAAGATGCGAAAATATTTGATGTTGGGTTTTCTACCACACCATAGTTCATATGGTGTATTTAACGTTCCTGGGTGCAAAAACACTCGATTAATGACATAGACAGCGGTGTTCACAGCTTCAGCCCAAAAATGTAGCGGTAAATTCCGGCTATGAAGCATCACACGCGCCATCTCTTGAACAACCCTGTTCTTGCGCTCGACAACACCATTCTGTTGAGGTGTATAGGGTGCAGAGAATTCATGCTTAATACCGTTTGAAGTACAAAAGTCAATGAATTTAGAATTAATGAATTCTCCACCTCTATCACTTCTAACACGAATGATCTTTTCATTCTTTTCAATCATAATATGAAGGCAAATCTCGTGAAAAGAATCAAAAGTATCAGCTTTCTCTTTTAAAAATGCTACCCAAGAATACCGAGAGAAATCATCAATCATCAAGAAAATATACCATTTACCTCCCAAAGATGGTTGACGGGTCGGCCAAAAGAAAGAAAAAATAGTCTACATAAACTACACAACATTTAATCGTAGAACGATTAAAGACAAGGAAGGGTTTCACCTTTGCATACCCAAACCTTTTGAGTTTTGGAGTATGTTGGCAATGGTTGAGAAGTTTTCCTTGATGAAGACGTCTTGTATGATTGATCTTTTTCTTTTGTCATCGTCTTGTTTGAAGTACTACCAATGTCCTTTTCTTTAGAAAAATCCTTATTTGAGTTCCGGGGAGTGAACTTATTGGTAGCAGTTGCAAGATGTGGTTGATTTGATCTTTGAGCTCCAATCTTGCAATTTCTTTCAATGTGCCCTGCAAAATTACAACGAAAACATACCTTTGTGCTTGACGATTCTGAAGAGGATGAAGTAGGCTTGTTGTCGTTGGTTGTCATGAATTCCGATGTCGGAGGAGGAGATACCGACTGAGGCACAAAGACTGTCCCAACCGAACTAAAATTGTCTTCAGTTTGATTGTATCCGAGGCCGAACTTGTTTGTTTGACCAAGACCAAGAAGTTTATCCAACTTACTCCTTCCAGAAGAAAATTGCTGTAAGTCATCCTTGAGTTGGCAAATGGTCTCTGTCATTTCCAATTTTTCCCGTCGGGCCTCGCCGTAGAGCTTCAAGAAGTAGTTCGCTTTGTTCACCATATCTATATAATTCTTCTCAAGTTGCTCATTGGACTCTTGAAGGGAAACATTTGCTTTTATCAAATTATCCCTTTCCACTTCAAGATCGGTCGAGAGAGAAGTTACCCTTTTTACTTCTTCTTCGAGATCCTGCAATCTCCCTCTCAACCCCTTGTTTTGCTTAGCCGGTTTCTTTGAATCCCGTAAAGATCTGTGATAGGCTAAAGCAAAATCTTCACCTTCCGAATCATCCGATTCGTTGTCCGTTGCAATCTTTTCAACAGTGGAGTTGGACAATGACTCGGACGTACTTGCCATAAAGCACATGAAGGGTGAAGATATGGACGCGTGGAATGCCGTGGAGCTCTTTTCTTCATCACTTGAAGACGACTCATTTGACGTTGAGTTGTCATCCCAAGTGACGACTTGCATCGCCTTCTTCTTTGCCGGATACTTGTTGGGACACTCCGTTGCAATGTGGCCGTAGCCTCGACATTTGAAGCATTGTAGTTGTCCCTCTGAACTTTTCTTATCCTTTGAGAAGTTCTCTTGCTTTCTTGACTTGTAACTTGAAGTACCCTTGCCTTTGTTCGACTTTCCGAAGGATGGAGATTTACTTGAATTACCCATTCGAAAGTTGCGGCGAAACTTCCTTGTCAATAGAGCGAGCTGCTTCTCAAATTCCTCCATAGAAAGGTTCTCGTCATCGTCTGAGGAGGATGTATCCGCGTCTTCTTCCTTAGTTGTTTTTAACGCAAAACCTGAAGACTTAGAAGAGGATGCTTTTCCAGAAGAATTGTTAGTAGTAAATGTCATTTCATAAGTTTGTAGTGCACCAACTAATTCTTCTACACGAATTTCGTCTGGGTGTTTAATAGTTTCAATGGCAGTAACCTTTGGGCGAAATCGTTCAGGAAGAGTTCTTAAGATCTTTCTTACAACCTTAAATTCTGGAATCTTCTCTCCCAGGTTAGCACATGAGTTTACGATGTCTTGCAATCGTGTATAGTAGTCCATGAAAGATTCATTTTCTGCCATCAAGATAGAGTCAAACTTGCTCGTAAGCATTTGCAGTTTCTGAATCTTCACGAGGTTAGTTCCCTCATGTGTAACCTGAAGAACATCCCAGATTTCTTTCGCAGTCTCACATGCTGAGACGCGAGAGAACTCAGTTTGAGATAAGGCATTAAAAACAGCATTAATTCCCTTGCCATTGTAAGAAGATGAATCTAACTCTTCCATGGTCCATTTCGACCTAGGTTTTAAGGTGTGAACATCACCAATAAATTCAGTTGGATTAGACCATCCTAATTCAATTGATTGCCACACCCGTTCGTCGATGGAAATTAAAAAGGCTTTCATCCGCACTTTCCAGTACTCATAATTTGTTCCATCGAAGAACGGGGGTCGGTTGATGTTTCCACCTTCAACCATTGTTTACAACCCTATTCCCTCTCTGATACCACTTGTTGGGTTATATGTAATAAGGATCTAAATAGGGGAAAAAACACCTAGAGGGGGGTGAATAGGTGTAAACGTATAAACACTCAAAAATCGTTGCGATAAAAACCCAATGCGGAAATAAAAAATAACTCGCAAGATTTTTACGTGGAAAACTCCATCACCGGAGTAAAAAACCACGGGACCGATAACACGGGAGAAATCCACTAGAATTAAAACACGTACAAGGTGATTTACCGTACACACTTACGACTCAACCTTTTCCATACGCTCCTAGAGGATCTTCTCCGCTCGCTCCGCGATGCTTCTCGAATCCACGATCTGCGCCCAACGCCGAATCCACGGCGTCCAACGTCGAATCCACGACGTCCGACCGAGTCCACGGTCTTCACCCAATAGCACCCTTCGAATCCACGAACGTGCCTCGCTCCGAATCCACGAGAGCGGTTGAACCTTGAATCCACAAGGACACGCGAATCCACGCGCCGATTTTTGGGGTAAATCGTTGTTTTTGGTGGTGATGATCCGCCGAATACTTAGATCAAAGATAGATCGGAAATACCATCTAAGTATTCATTAGTTTGATTCAACTCAAGATGTGAGTATGAAAACCTAGAATCAAACTAATCAATATAGATGAAGAATCATAGAGTATTCTCTAATGATTTCCTTTCTTCTCTATATGTGGATCTAGAGCCGTATAAAATAAGATATGAATATGACGGCTATTTGGATTAACCCTAGAAAAAGAGTCATAGGGTCTATTTATAGGTTAGAAACCCTAAGAAGGAGATAAGAATCAAAAACCTACCATTTCTGGAAATTTTACGGACGGCGATCCGGATCGGATTAGCTGTGATCCGGATCGTCGTAACGAGTCAGGCAGTTCCAGAAAAACGAAGGTTCGGGATCCGGATCGAAGTGCTTGATCCGGATCGTTCATACAGTTCACCAAACATCAACGTTCGGGATCCGGATTGCGAAGCCTGATCCGGATCGTTCAAGAAAAATGGTAAACTCAGTGTTCGGGATCCGGATCAAGAGAGGCTACGATCCGGATTGAACTGGTGTATGAACGAACCACCTTCGGGATCCGGATTGAACAACCTGATCCGGATCCTGAACATGTCCCAAGTCCAGTTTTTGATTTTTATGCAATGAAAGATTCTTCCAAGTGTTTCTACACTACAAGAAGTATTCGGATCACACAAAATCTTTAGTTAAACATACCTGATCCTTTTGAATTCTTCTTTCTTGAGATTGAGTTAAATGTTCCAACTTTCTTCACCTTCAATCTTCAAGACTTGAAACTTTCACGAAACTACGCCAACTCAAAATCCGTAACAGGGTACCCCCACACCTTCCGAGGAGTCTGAGCAGGCGGTATCCGCCGGGTTGGGAGAATTGCGGGCCTTGGTGATCCGGTTAGTGGCGAGGAGCTTTCGTCAGGACCAGCGCCTGGAGCAGTTGTTGGCGCAGCAGGGTGACTTGGCAGTTGGCGAGAGGGCCGGGGTTTCAGAGCAACGTCCAGACTGGAAACACCCAGCCCCAGATGATGATGGACAGGCCAGTTCAGGGAGACCACCATGACCCCCGCGGCCCCAGTCTTCTGGCCGTGGGCGTCATGATCGACGAGGACCTGGTAGATCTAAGAGGCTACCGCAGCAGAAGTCTCGACAGTCTCGGGCGTCGGTCCGGTGCATTTTTTGTAGGGGGCAGCATCCATCAGATACCTGTGGCTTGAGGGAGGGTCGATGCTTCCGATGTGGGCAGCCAGGCCACATTCGATCTACGTGCCCCTTTCGGACCTTAGTAACACCTTCTTCAGCATTGGCCCCTACCGCATCCCAGCAGAGGTTACAGTCGCGGCAGCAGGGGCCTCAGCGGCATAGGCAGCAGAAGCAGCAGGCGAGGCAGCCCCAGTCTACAGTTAGGTGCATTTTTTGCAGGGGTCAGCACATTTGAGATACTTGTGACTTGAGGTTTGGCCGCTGTTATCGGTGTGGACAGTCTGGCCACGTCCGAGCTACTTGCCCTTATGCGCCATCGACGGATCATTCTTCGGCATCTGTTCCTACCAATTCCTAGCTGCGACCGCGAGCTTCACCGACAGGTCTCCAGGCAGGCTGAGTTTCGCCTCCACACCCTTCGGGTGAGAGACAGCCGTTGTTGAGCGGTCAGGATGGCTTAGCGCAGGCGGGGGATTCTGCTACAGCTGACTGTGTGGTGGCAGGTATGGTCTATTTCTAGCATTTGGATTTATATCTTATTTGTTATACGAGCATCGCATTCTTTCATGAGTAGACCAGTTGCATCATCATATGGGTTAGAGGTAGGGCTTTTACCATGTGCTCGAGAGGTTTAGTTTTCCGATCACATTTTGCACGTGGAGGAGTGTTGTTGGTCCTGCCCGATGCAGATTGAGTCCTAGATTATGCATGTGGACCTGTTGGTCTTGAGACAGCTGTGAGATTTTGACATAGTACTTGGGATGGATTGGCTGGCTCGCTATTTCGCGACAATTGATTGCGCCGCGAGGACTGTGACCTTTAGTGAGCCAGGCCAGGAGGCGTTTGTGTTTAGAGGGTGCCTAAGTGCTATCTTCGCCTCGGTAGTCTCGACTTCTCGAGCGGGGCTGTTGATCCGCAGGGGACGCTTAGCCTTTTTGGCTAGTGTGGTGGAGGAGCCTACGGCGGCTCCGGGACTCGGGGATATCCCTGTTGCTCATGAGTTCCCGGATGTGTTTCCCCCGGAGTTGATTAGTATGCTGCCTGATAGGGAGATCGAGTTTATGATTGACGTAGTCCCGGGAGCTGCGCCAATCTCTGAGGCTCCTTATTGAATGGCACCGGCTGAGCTGCGTGAGTTGGAGGCACAACTTCAGGACTTGATGGATAAGGGTTTTGTTAAACCTAGCGTATCACCTTGTGGAGCACCGGTGCTATTTGTCAAAAAGAAGGATGGTTCACTTCGACTTTGTGTGGATTACCGAGAGTTCAATTTAGTGACCATCAAGGACAAGTACCCTTTTGCCGCGCATTGATGGCTTAGTTGATCAGCTGCAAGGGGCTTGTGTCTTCTCGAGGATTGATCTACAATCAGGTTACCACCAGCTGAAGGTAAAGGCCGAGGATATTCCGAAGATGGCATTCAGGACACGATACGGGCATTAAAAGTTTACCGTCATGCCTTTTTGGATTGACTAATGCCCCTGCCGCTTTTATGGATTTGATGAACATGATATTTCGACCTTACCTGGAATGGGTTGTCGTAGTATGCATTGCTGATATCCTGATTTATTCCCGGAGTGATGTGGAGCTTGAGGAGCACTTGTGGTTAGTGCTGCAGCTTCTGCGAGAGAAGAAGCTGTATGCCAAGTTAGCTAAGTGCTAATTTTGGCTTCGGGAAGTTGTCTCTTTGGGCCATGTGATCTCAGCTGCAGGAGTGGCAGTAGACCCGGCAAAGATTGAGGCAGTCCGGGGTTGGCCCCGACCGACGATGGTATCAGAGGTTCGTAGTTTTATGGAGCTTGGCCGGATATTACCGTCGGTTTGTGGAGGGTTTTGCGAAACTCTCCACACCCCTCACTCGTCTGACGCGTAAAGGGATTAAGTTTATTTGGAGTGAGGATTGCCAGAGGAGCTTTGAGGAATTAAAGAACAGATTAATGTCGGCTCCTATCCTTTCCCTCCCTGTTAGGGGGAAAGGATACGTGATTTACAGTGATGCATCGCACAGTAGACTAGGTTGCGTGCTGATGCAGGAGGGTAGGGTAATCGCTTATGCCTCTCGGCAATGTAAGGACTATGAAAAGAATTACCCTACCCATGACTTGGAGCTTGCTGCTGTGATTTTCGCACTGAGTTGTGGCGCCACTACCTGTAGGGGGAACACTGCGAGATTTATACCGGCCACAAGAGCTTGATGTACCTGTTTACACTGAAGGAGCTCAACTTGAGGCAGCGCTGATGGTTGGAACTGTTGAAGGACTATGATGTGGACATACTTTACCATCCTGGCAAGGACAACGTGGTTGTTGATGCCCTTAGCAGGAGAGCAGTGCAGAGCCTATCCATGATGATCACCGATCAGGCGTCACTACTGGAGCAGATGAGGCGGCTCGAGCTTGAGGTGGTGTCCCCTGGGGTCTCTTCTAGACTGACGTCATTAGTCGTGCAGCCCACTCTGCTGGATAGGACCAGAAAGAGAGACAGAGTGAGGACCCCGTTTGACCAGGATCAGAGGTCTGATTTCAAGCGGGCAGTCTGGGGACTTGGAGTTGATGCTACAGGAGTACTACGATACAGGGACCGAGTGTGTGCCTGTGGACTCAGAGATTTGAGAGCAGATATTGAGAGAGGCCCATCATACACTTTACACCCTCCATCCTAGTAAGACTAAGATGCATAAGGACCTCAAGGCACACTTCTGGTGGAGCGGCATGATGAGGGATATAGGGAGATTTGTGGCTCAGTGTTTAACTTGCCAACAGGAGAAAGCTGAGCATCGGGTGTCGGCTGGCAAGTTACAGAGTCTCCCAATCCTGAGTAGAAATGGGACCACATCATGTTGGATTTTTGTGGTCAGTTTACCGAGGGCCCAGGGTGGTGCAGATGCAATTTGGGTGATCGTTGTTCGACTCATGAAGTCCGCTCACTTTTTGCCGATGCAGACTACTTGATCACTTGAGCGGCTGGCTCTGCTGTACTTGGATGAGGTGGTGAGGTTGCATGGAGTGCCCGCCTCTATTGTATCAGATCGAGACTCGAGATTTGCGGCACGTTGATGGAGGAGCTTACAGGACGCTTTGGGCGCGCAGTTTAGATTCAGTACAGCTTTTTCACCCACTGACTGATGGGCAGTTGGAGCGCACTATACAGATCCTCGAGGACATGCTCAGAGTTTGCATATTGGATTTTGGCGGTGAATGGATTCGACACCTATCTCTGGCTGAGTTTGCATACAACAATAGCTTTCAAGCGAGCATCAAGCTGGCTTCGTTTGAAGCATTGTATGGACGCAAGTGTCGTTCCCCACTTTATTGGAGCGATGTGGGTGATGTTGGGTTATATGTAATAAAGATCTAAATAGGGGAAAAAAACACCTAGAGGGGGGGGGTGAATAGGTGTAAACAATAAACACTCAAAAAATCATTGCGCAATAAAACCCAATGCGGAAAAATAAATGAACACGCAAGATTTTTACGTGGAAAAACTCCAAACCGGAGTAAAAAACCACGGGACCGATAACACGGCGAAATCCACTAGAATTAAAACACGTACAAGGTGATTTACCGTACACACTTACGACTCAACCTTTTCCATACGCTCCTAGAGGATCTTCTCCGCTCGCTCCACGACGCTTCTCGAATCCACGATCTGCGCCCAACGCCGAATCCACGGCGTCCAACGTCGAGTCCACGACGTCCGACCGAATCCACGGTCTTCACTCAGTAGCACGCTTCGAATCCACGAACGTACCTCGCTCCGAATCCACGAGAGCGGTAACACCTTGAATCCACAAGGCCACGCGAGTCCACGCGCCGATTTTGGGGAAATCGTTGTTTTTTGGGTGGTGATGATCCGCCGAATACTTAGATCAAAGATAGATCGGAAATACCATCTAAGTATTCATTGATTTGATTCAACTCAAAATATGAGTATGAAAACCTAGAATCAAATCAATCAATATAGATGAAGAAACATAGAATTAGATCTAGTATTTCCTTTCTTCTCTATATGTGGATCTTAGGCCGTAAAAGATGATATTTGATTATGACGGCTATTTTTCTTCTATCTGGATTAACCCTAGAAAAAGAATCATAGGGTCTATTTATAGGTTAGAAACCCTAGGAAGGAGATAAGAATCAAAAACCTACCATTTCTGGAAATTTTACGGACGGCGATCCGGATCGGATTTCGGCGATCCGGATTGCAGTAGCAAGAAAGACGGTTTCCAGAAAAACAAAGGTTCGGGATCCGGATCGAAATGGCTGATCCGGATCGTTCATACAGTTTCACCAAACATCAACTTTCGGGATCCGGATTGCAAATCCTGATCCGGATCGTGCCAGTAAAAAGGTAAAACTAGTGTTCGGGATCCGGATCATGAGATGCTGCGATCCGGATTGAACCAGTGTATGAACGAACACCCTTCGGGATCCGGATTGGAATGTCTGATCCGGATCCTGAACATGTCCCATGTCCAGTTTTTGATTTTTATGCAATGAAAAATTCTTCCAGGTGTTTCTACACTACAAGAAGTATTCGGATCACCAAAAATCTTTAATTAAACATACCTGATCCTTTTGAATTCTTCTTTCTTGAGATTGAGTTAAATGATCCAACCTTCTTCACCTTCAATCTTCAAGACTTGAACCTTTCACGAAATTACGCCAACTCAAATTCCGTAACAATCTCCCCGTTTGGCGGTTTCGTGACAAAACACAGATCCACTAAAGAAAATTCAAAAAGATATTTTTGTTGCTATCACCATACAACAAAAATTTACAATGGAGATCCAAAAATTTAAAAACATGAGATAAACTCCTAAAACAGACTCTAGACTTAGACATCTGTACTCTCTGCACAAAGAAATCATTCTTGACAAAAAGAATCGTTAGATACCTCAAGAATTGAAACATACAAAACCAAGTATAGAGATAGAGTTTATCTGTTCATCATGACATTTGAGAATTCAGATATGTAAGAGAATCATAGTCAAAAACCAACATATCTTCTATGCATTCAAAAACCAAATGTCACAAAGTGTTAGTCCAACATCAACTTGTTAGTCATATTACATGCCCAAATAGTTAGTCGAATAGTTAGTAGGAACATGCAACAAATCACAAGATAAAAAAACCAAAGTTGAAGTTGAAGTGATACTTACCTTGATGTTCACACATTCACACAGTTTTCACATCATCATTGTTCAAGTTCTCTCTAAACTCTCTCCCCCTTTTTGTCACAAAGTTAGCCAAAATTGCAAGACAAGGAGAGTTAAGAAGTTTAAATACAAATTAAGAAACTTGAGAGTTGAAGGAAACAAACCAAGTACGTAAGACCCTGCAAAAGAGAGGATTAGAAGGAAACTTCATGAAGAATCGTCAGAGCTGATACACCCAAGCTTCTGAAACATTTTCTTGATCCGTTTATTCATGGAAGCTTGCTCCTTCTTCACTTCTTTGAGATCTTGGATCATCACAGCTTGTTCTTTCTTGACTTCTTTGAGATCTTCCTTCATTTCAGCGAACTCAATAGACATTCGTTCTTGTTCGTTGGAGAGTCGCTGTTGTTCTTTAAAGATTGAGCTGACAGAAGCATCATCATCAGAGGTGGATGGAGGTGCCTGCTGTGCTGGTGGAACAGGAGCTGTAGAAGTAGTTGCTTGTGGTCGAGCTCTTTGTCGAATTGGAGGAGATGGAGGATCATCTTGTTTTGTCGATAGAGACTTCACAATTGTTGTCTCATTAATGGTGCCCAAACTGTACATGTATGAGCTCGCGCTTGTATCGACTTTAAACTTTCTAAGGATGCGCATGATTATCATTGGGTAGGGTAGTCTCTCTGTGGGGTGAGAGTGTTCCACATACCGCGCCATCCTTGACCAAATGAGATAAGGAATATTCAAGTTTGCTCCCATCAATGCGGCCGGGTTTCCAAGAAGATAAAGGAATAACATCCTGTCCCATCGAAGAACCTTCGTATTCATGTTGGGAAGAATGTTGTAGCAGACAATGAAGTTTATATACCGATACTCTGGTCGAAGCTCTTTAGAGAAAACAGAATTTCCGGTTGACAAAGTATCCGGAACACAGAGTCCATTGACTACAACTCTCCAGGAGTTGTCGTTGAAGCTTTGAGTTTTTAGGTAATGGAGTCCATCAGCTCTGGCTGTCATACCTAGCACATCTCCAATCAATTGGGGTGTGACTTTGATTTTGATATTTTTAACCAAAGTATGAAATTCTCGACGTCCATCATCGTGATCAATTAGACTTGCAGCGTTCTGATAAAACATTCGAACTGAGTGTGGACAGTACCCAGTAGTCTCAGGGAAGTTGCAAATTTGAGCAAGACCAACCTGGTCAAACAAAATCCCAAAGACTGCAGATCGTTCCTTCATTGGTTTGACATTGACATGTCTCTCACCAATGCATTCCCTCTTCTCAAAATCCTTGATTCTTGCGGAGCTGATGAAGTCTTGTGGAGGAGGCTGTCTAGCAACTGGTTGCTCAATGGAAATTCCTTGAGCACTGCCTCTTTTTCTTGCACCGATTTTTCTTCTTGTCCCAACTGGATTTGGATCCATAGGGGCTTTTCCTTTTTCAGCTGCAGTAGGCTTTGAAGCTTTTGATGTTTCCGCAGGAGCTTTTCCTTTCGAAGCAGTGGGTGCTGTTGCTTCAACTTGAAGCTCATCCCAATCAATTGATTCCGTTTCCGACTCCGTATCGGAATCATCTTTCGCTTTCTTTGCTTTCTTAGCCCTCTTGGGCTTGACAGTGTCACGCCCCGGGGTCGAAACTGCGACCCGGGCTCACTAACAGATCCGCCATCTGTACGGAAACTGCCATACAGACGAAGCGTCTATCCTGCAGGAAGAATCAACTACAGTATACAGATATCAGAGCTGAAAGTAAACCACTAAAAGAGCTGAAAACCAAACCCTGTACAACTGAAAATAATACAATACCCATCTCCCAAAAATGATCGTATACAAGGTCCTCTGATACAAAACTCAAAAGGGGAGGTATCTCCAAAAATACATCAGTGTACACACTCTCGATACAAATATCCTCACTACATCAGTCTCTCAAACTGTAAAAAGAAGAAAACTAATCTACTGAAGCTCTCCTCTGAAGGGGTACTGCTACACTCCAATGACGGGTAGGGAACTAGCTCGCGACTCCCTCGCCTCGGTCAGAAGGATCAGCAACTGGAGCAACAGGAACAGGAGAAGAAGTTCCTGGGGAAAAAGACACCACGACGGGTGTGAGAACTACTTCCCACAGTAGTTCTCAGTGGGTGCCGTCAACAAGCCCAACGGTCTGCCCACCAAGTCTACTAGAGGCCAAAGATAACAATGCAATGAAAACTGAACAAGAAAAGCTGGAGCTACTCTACAGCTACCATGCCTCTATCTAGATACTCCAAAAAGTGGAACAGATGAAAGCAAATGAGACCACTCGCACCCAAGGTGCTCAATCGACCCAAACGAACTGACTACCTCAAAGGTCCAGTCAAGCCTGCGCCCGTCGACTAGGAACGCTCCTGCCCACTACCACACATCCACATGAGGACGGGACTTACGTGGGGCGTCCTGTCCTACTAACTCATCCCTCGCGCAAAACTGCCTCAACAGGCCCATCGTTGCCTCAACTGCGGAAAACTGCCTCAACAGGCCAACCATCGTATCCGCAGCGGCATCTCAGGACGCGACTCCCACTGAGTAGAACGGCGCGGTATAGAGTATCAAACATTGGCATATGCAGGCTAGTCAAAATCCACGCTCACTCTCAGAACGGTAGGGCTCAAGATCCCCAAATACCTCACACAACAGTCGGAGCACTCTCGACGACTCAGCTGCTCGGCTAACTCGAAACACGAGACACTAGCCTCCCCAACGGCTCGCAGCACAAGGCTCACTGGCCGGAGATACTCCACAGCCAGGAGCGACCCACAACTCAGGGTAACAAAACAGGTCGGACAACACTCAACGACCTGGGACCACCGTCAACCCCAACGGTTCCCAACAAGACGGACCGGAAGATACTCGACGGCCCGGGACTGCCGTCTGCGCAACGGCTCCCTCCACGACGGCACAACAGGGAAACAAGACCTCCCGGGACCACCGTTTACCCAAACGGCTCCCGGCACAGATAAGCAACCCAGTACAACTACCAGACTCCACTCTGCTCCCAGGCAAGAGTGTAAAAGCATCCCACACTAAAAGCAGGTCCCGACCTCTCGGCCCACTACCCGGGCGAGAAAACACTATGTCCAGGGATGAAGGTACGGTGTGGATGTCTAAGCATAAATAACCCTAGCCCAAGTGAGGGTTTTCTACTAGTCTGGTTACACATACAACATATGATGGGGGTGCTAGGTCAAGTTCCAAGATAATTACATTAACAGATAATAAAGGGATAGCCATTCCAACAATCTAGCATGCTACACAAGGAAATAAACTATCATGCATAGTCCTACATCAATAGAATTAATGTACATTCCATAAAACATGGAGATAAGGCCACCCACCTCGATTTGCCACCAATTGCTCGTTGACACTTGCAATTGGCCTCCACGGAGTTCGCACGCAAAACGATGCACGGTGCCGAAATCCGCACGCCAAACGAAGTCCGCACGCAAAACGGTGCACGGTGCCGAAATCTGCACGCCAAACGGGGTCCGCACGCAAAACGGTGCACGGTGCCGGAGTCCGCACGCAAAACGGTGCACAGTGCCGGAGTCCGCACGCAAAACGGTGCACGGTGCCAGGATCCGCACGCAAAACAGAGTCCGCACGCAAAACGATGCACGGTGCCGGAGTCCGCACGCAAAACGGTGCACGGTGCCAGGATCCGCACGCAAAACGGAGTCCGCACGCAAAACGGTGCACGGTGCCGGAGTCCGCACGCAAAACGGTGCACGGTGCCCAACACAGAAAGGAGCAAGAGGGTCAGTTACAGTCTAAAAGAACGCTCCAAAAACTGTACAAAAATACAGAAAAACCAACGCACGGGACCTACCCGTTGGCGCCGCCGTCGCCGAAACGCTCCGCCGGGCGACCTCGCACGCAAAACGAGGTCGACGACGCGCCGCCTCACCTCACGCAACCCCCCTCCCTCACTCCCTCTCGCTCTCGGGTGCAGAAGAAAGAAAGAAAGGGAGAAATGGCGGTGCGGGGAGGAAGAAGAAGAAGAAAAAGGAGGGAGAGAGAAGGTGGTCCACGGGGCCGGTCTACGGCCCCGGTCCACGGCTCGGACCAATGGGGAGCCCCAACAGCCGGTCCACAGCGCATGGGCGCGCGCACCCGGTCCACGCGCGCGCCCACGCGCCACGTGGCGCACGGCAACGCGCCCGCCACACGGGCGCGTTGCACCGTGCCACCCCAGGCGCGGGACACGCGCCCGTTACACGGGCGCGCGTGCCCCCGCGCCCGCGCGGGCGCCAACGGGGGCCCGCTACGTGGCGGCCCCCGCGCGTCCCGCGCTGACGCTCGCCAGGCGCGCACGCCGCCCGTACACCCTCGGGAAACGTGCCGCTTCTCGGGTTCCAAGCCGCGCCACGCCTCGGTAAACGTGCCGTTTTGCCTCGAAAAACGCGCACTTCATCCGGGCTCCAAATCCAACAAATAAATAGTCAATTCTTAGCGATTTCGCGCGCTGAATCCAAAAACGATATCCAATTCTCCAAATTCTCACCCAAAAATTTGCCGAATGCCCACTCGATCCGATTTTCGCGCCGGGTCCATTTTTAAAGTCCGATTTGCCCAATTCCAACTCTAAAAATTCCCGAAGGCGACCGGAGAGGTAAACTTTTATCCGGACTTCACCCGGAGTCTAATTTTGACATCTGATTCGCGCGAAATCACTTCTAAACACCCGACGGGTCCTCCAACATCCCACGGGGTCTCAATTTAAGCCCGAAGCCCACCACTTGTGTCCAAAATGCGCGCAACCCACACAGGCCTGCAGTGATGCAAGCAAATCCCAAATTGCATCACAAATCCATTTCTGGGCCCCCAACACGCGCACCAACACCCCCAACGGCGACCGAAAGCTGCCCAACAACCAGCAACCCTGCGCGGGGGATTCCGGGACCTCACATCCTCCCCCACTAAAAGAAAGTTTCGTCCTCGAAACTAGATCAAGCCCATCAGGAGTCAAGAATACCACGGCTAGGTATCTAACAATGCGCCTCCAGCTCCCCCACTCGCTCCTCGTGATTACTCCGCAACAACAACAACAAGTACGGTATTACCCGATGTGCAATTCTCTCATCTCACGAGCCAGAAATTGCAACGGGCGTCCCTCGTACTCCAGTAATCACGGATCTCAAAGGGGCAAGTAAATCACGGGCGAGGAAAAAAAAATCACATCACTACTGAGCTGAGACGTGAAAAACCAAGGGCTCCACAAAAGGCTGGGGGAAAACTGAAATAACCACAAGTGTAATACGCACCAAACAACAACATGGTGCTACCCTCAACAAGACGACCCGAAGCATACCCGCGGACTCGTCCAATAAGGAAGGGAAATCCAATAAGTTGGGGTCTTTACTCGGTCACTTCCCGATCCAAAACCACCCGAGTGGACTACTCAACTGCCGGCTACCCTCAAAAGGGATCCTCAAGAGACACAATCTCGTGCCACAGTTGGTCGCTCAACATGCTATCATAACCCCAACGGACCCACGGGTCGAAGTCGATCCCTCAACTCATAAAGAACACCCTGACGGGGACCAAACCGTCGGTGAACGGGACTGAAAACTGGCTCACAAGGCGATCATAAAGCTGATGCCCAACTCGCGGTCAAAAGTCCGAAACATCCAAAAGCCTCTCACCGTTGTGTACCTACAACGTGGCATCACTGCCGTGCACCCACGGCGTGGCATTACTGCCGTGTACCAACGGCGTGGCCTCACTGCCGTGCGCCAACGGCGTGGCATCACCACCGTGTATCAACGGCGTGGCATCACCACCGTGTATCAACGGCGTGGCATCACCACCGTGTATCAACGGCGTGGTATCTAAAGCATCAAGGCCTCAGATCTTCACAGCCCTATACCCAACACTACCTCGAAAACCCGGAGCTGAGGAAGGGCCAAAAGATCAACAGGCAAAAACCAGGGCCCCAACTGCACTGGGCAGGACCAATAACTCCCATCTATGTGCAACACATGATCAGGTATCTGAACCTCACGAGCACAAGCTAAAGGTCCTATCTCTAGCCCATACATCAATGCAAATGCCCTAGCACTCTCACAGCTATGTCGGAGAACCCTCAACGACTCAACTCACAGCAACACCCCACTCATAGGCGAGAAGAACCGACTGACGCGGCAAGGATCCAAAAATTCTGATAGACCGGTGCCTAGAACCCCAACCAAACAAGAACAGACCCTAGGCTCAGTCTATCGAAGTTTTTGCTCCTTTACCGTTCAGGGATTCGGTCCCTCTCGTTCAAAGCGGGAAACTATGTCAACAAGCAGCTCACGGCTGGAGACGCTCCCGGTAGTCCATCAGGACGAACTCGACGCCATCAAATCTCGGCGTCCTGTCGGGTCATCTCAATCTCACTAAAATAACCACCTGGTAACTCGGCCGGAGGTGAAAATCGCCTCAACAGGCCGAACCTTCGCCACTCATTGGGCGGCATCGCCACTCACTGGGCGGCATCGCCTCTGGTAGCTCGGCCAGGGGAAAGTATCCATCTGGTAACTCAGCCAGTGATAATTATCATCTGGTAACTCGGCCAGTGATAATTATCCATCTGGTAACTCGGCCAGTGATAATTATCCATCTGGTAACTCGGCCAGTGATAATTATCCACCTGGTACTCGGCCAGTGATAATTATCCATCTGGTAACTCGGCCAGTGATAATTACCCATCTGGTAACTCGGCCAGTGATAATTACCCATCTGGTAACTCGGCCAGTGATAATTACCCATCTGGTAACTCGGCCAGTGATAATTATCCATCTGGTAACTCGGCCAGCGATAATTATCCATCTGGTAACTCGGCCAGTGATAATTATCCATCTGGTAACTCGGCCAGTGATAATTATCCATCTGGTAACTCGGCCAGCGATAATTATCCATCTGGTAACTCGGCCAGCGATAATTATCCATCTGGTAACTCGGCCAGTGATAATTACCCATCTGGTAACTCGGCCAGCGATAATTATCCATCTGGTAACTCGGCCAGTGATAATTATCCATCTGGTAACTCGGCCAGCGATAATTATCCATCTGGTAACTCGGCCAGTGATAATTATCCCTCTGGTAACTCGGCCAGTGATAATTATCCATCTGGTAACTCGGCCAGCGATAATTACCCATCTGGTAACTCGGCCAGCGATAATTATCCATCTGGTAACTCGGCCAGTGATAATTATCCATATGGTAACTCGGCCAGTGATAATTATCCATCTGGTAACTCGGCCAGCGATAATTATCCATCTGGTAACTCGGCCAGTGATAATTATCCATCTGGTAACTCGGCCAGCGATAATTATCCATCTGGTAACTCGGCCAGCGATAATTATCCATCTGGTAACTCGGCCAGCGAAAACGCTCTCCTGGTAACTCAGCCAGGGAAAATGCCCTCCTGGTGACTCAGCCAGGGAAAATGCTCTCCTGGTAACTCAGCCAGGGAAAACGCCCTCCTGGTGACTCAGCCAGGAAAAATGCTCTCCTGGTAACTCAGCCAGGGAAAACGCTCTCCTGGTAACTCAGCCAGGGAAAATGCCCTCCTGGTGACTCGGCCAGGGAAAATGCCCTCCTGGTAACTCAGCCAGGGAAAATGCCCTCCTGGTAACTCAGCCAGGGAAAAATGCTCTCCTGGTAACTCAGCCAGGGAAAATGCCCTCCTGGTGACTCGGCCAGGGAAAACGCCCTCCTGGTGACTCAGCCAGGGAAAATGCTCTCCTGGTAACTCAGCCAGGGGAAAACGCTCTCCTGGTAACTCAGCCAGAGAAAACGCCCTCCTGGTGGACTCAGCCAGGGGAAAATGCTCTCCTGGTAACTCAGCCAGGGAAAACGCTATCCTGGTAACTCAGCCAGGGAAAATGCTCTCCTGGTAACTCAGCCAGGGAAAACGCTCTCCTGGGTAACTCAGCCAGGGAAACGCCCTCCTGGTGACTCAGCCAGGGAAAATGCTCTCCTGGTAACTCAGCCAGGGGAAAACGCTCTCCTGGTAACTCAGCCAGGGAAAATGCCCTTCCTGGTGACTCGGCCAGGGAAAATGCGTGTCCTTTTCACAACACGACGTCTCAGGGGTATCGCAACCCACTGCACAACTACAACGTCAGGACACAACAACCATACGACCCAATCCAGCGAAAGTCTAAGACATGTCATCCATTCCATAGCATTATGTTGTCTGCAACCACATAATCGATTAGGAGAATAAACATGCCAAACTCTCATTCCGTCTCTTGGGAGAGGTAAAAAGTCAATCAGGACTCTCGCTAAAAGTCACGACTCTCACGTAGTCATCCTAATATCCAACCACAAGCCTAGGGTTTCTAAGTCCACACGACCTACAACCTAGGCTCTGATACACTCTAATCTGTCACGCCCCGGGGTCGAAACTGCGACCCGGGCTCACTAACAGATCCGCCATCTGTACGGCAAACTGCCGTACCGACGAAGCGTCTATCCTGCAGGAAGAATCAACTACAGTATACAGATATCAGAGCTGAAAGTAAACCACTAAAAGAGCTGAAAACCAAAACCCTGTACAACTGAAAATACTACAATACCCATCTCCCAAAAATGATCGCTACAAGGTCCTCTGATACAAAACTCAAAAGGGGAGGTATCTCCAAAATACATCAGTGTACACACTCTCGATACAATATCCTCACTACATCAGTCTCTCAAACTGTAAAAAGAAGAAAA